>CAJFCO010017815.1:0-17376 GCA_904066015.1 Synergus gifuensis | reverse complement strand
CGTAGGCGAGTATTAAGGTCGACAACTGATGGCCAATTCTTTTCATCGTCCATGAGACCTTCGTTGCCATCGTGGCTGCTGCTGCCAGCTTCGGGAATTGGCGTGTCTGCTTTGCTGGAAATAGCCGGAGAGTCTGCTGGGGTTACTCTGCCGTATTTATCCAAATCCTTACAGTCCTTCATCATTCCCGAAGATTCACCTTCCTCGATCTCGTTCTCTAAACTGCTCTCCTCCCTAATTTAAACAACAGAATTCTCTTTACTAAAGTGTCTTCTTTTCGTTTTATTGATGCACCTTTGAATTCCGAGAATTTCAAGAAATTACTTTACTGTTTTCGTAAGTATAATACTCGACATTTGATTTACTGAAGTCGAAATATCTCTGTCAAAGTTCAAATAAGTAATTTTACTTCAATCTTGAGATGTGTAATTTGAAGAGTATAAGTTTGAGTAGTATCTTTCTTAAACCACTGAAATTTCGATGTTCAGAGCTTATAAATCAGGATGGTCACAAGATTCAATTTTTCAATTTCCCTGACCAATCAGACAAATATCCCTGACAAGAAAGTATTAAAAATGCGCACAAATTTTCAGTAAAAATAGTATTGAAATTTTTTTTTCAAAATTCGTGTAATATCACTTTAAATCTTTTGAAATGTAAAATCACTTCAAATCACTTAAAATTCGTAAAAATCTCTAAAATTTACAACCTTAGAAATCTCTTAAAATACATTGAAATTTCTTGAAATTCCTAGAAACATCAAATGTCTTAAAATTCCACTACAATATTTTTAATTGCATGAAATCCTTTACAATTATTTTACAAAATCTTTTGCAAATCATAAAAATCTCGTGAAATTCTTTAAAATTCCATGAGGACTATTAAAATTCCTTAAAATCATTTCTAAAATGTCAAAATTACTTAAAATTTTTACAAGCTTCTTAAAATCATCCTTTATAATTCCACGCAAAACTTTAAAATCCCTTAAAATACTTCAAAAGACCTCTTGAAATTCCTTAAAATTCTACAATATCTTTTATAAATCATAAAAATTTTGTGAAATCTTTGAAAATTTTATGAGGAACATTTAAATTCCTTAAAATCACTTTAAAATAATCAAAATTTCGTAAAATTCTTAAAAACCTTTCAAAATTTTTTTAAAATTCTACGCGAATATTTATAATCCCTAAAATCTCTTACAATCCTTCCAAGTTTCTTAAAATTCTTTATAGTTCCACGAAAAACTTCAAAATCCCTTAAAATACGTAAAAATTTTTTTTAAATCTTTAAAAACTTTTCAAAATTTCACAAAATCTTTAAAAAATCATAAAAATTTCATTAAATCCTTTAAAATTCCTTGAATTCCCTAAACTTCCTTAAAAATCTCTTAAAATCTCAACAAGTGCTTTATTTAAAATTCAACTAAATCTTTTAAATATTATACAAATCTTTTGTAATCACTATAAATTCCTAGAAACCTCTTAAAATCCTTTAAAATTATTGAAAATTTCTTGAAATCATTAAAAACCTAAAGAATTTCAAATAATACCTAGAAATTATTTATAATCTTCGAAATTCTTGGATAGTTTTTAAAATTTGTTAAATAAAATATAAAAGTTATATGAGAGTAATACGACAAAAATAAAAAAATTAGCATAAATGTCAATTTTTATTTTCCCTGACAGATTTTTTTCCCCTGACATTTCTCTGACATGTGGCCACCCTGATAAATATTCAATTTTGAGAGGACTCTAAATTAAAATTAAAGTTTTGAATGTTTTCGAAACTGAGGCAGGGATAGAAAAGCAGCATCCTTAAAACTAGAAAGGCAAAATTAAAGCTAGTGTGAAATGTAAACATTGACGCAAAGCGATTTAATTTTCGTTGGATCTGTGGAATCTCCATTATTCAAAACATTTCTTTCTCAACAGCACCAGCAAAAATCTAAAGCAGTTATATATCGGCATGCAATTAGTTTTGAAAATAGGGACAAGAGTGTATTGAATGAATAAGTTTAAAAAAAAAAAAAGAAAAAAAAAGAAAAGAAAAAAAAAAAAGAAAAAAAAAAAAAAAAAAAAAAAAGAGTAAAGAACGAGTACTTACTTTGGTTGAGTGGTCTGAGTCTGGGAAGGGGGAGGACAGCTTGAAATGAAAGAAAGTGTGGGGTCGATCCTCATCTGGTCGTAATTCTCATAGCCGTGTTTGTAGCAGCCCACAATTAGGGATTTATCTGCAGTCGAATCCCACCACTTCCTTGGTCGGTCTGCCAATTGTGGAGTATTTATCCGCAACGCACTGTGGGGCGGTTTCATTTACAATTTGCCAATTGATAAACCATAATAATCCAATCGAGTCCAAATTAACTCAATATTGTTTTAAATTTTGACAAAGACTTGGCGATATGAAAATCCATCTCGCTATTTTAAATAAATATAAAGTTAAAGAAAATTTGAAAATTTGAAATTTTTTTTTTTTTTTGTGCGATTGGAGAATTAATATATCGTCAAGTTCAAGGTTTGATCAGATACATGAATTCTGCCCCCTGACACAGTGCACTGCTTCCGACTCTTACCGTCTTTTTCGGTGGTGGCACACCATTGACCCCTTCAGGCCGCGAAGAGTCTTACGTATTTTTAATAATAAATTCGCGCATGATAAGGTGAGGGTAAAACTAGTCTTATTATTAGTAGCACAGGGCCAGTGATGAGCGTCATTTACGTATACGTAAATGAAGTTACAGCTACAAGGGTATAAAATGGCGGGCAGCTCTATGAGCATTCCATGTACAAGTCCCAAGATAAACAAATACATTGCACATGCAACTAGAAGCTGCGTAAGAACGTATGTAGGTGCATGATTTCTTTGTGAGAAACCGATTTTAATTTGTAAAAAGCACATTAAATATTAATTAGCTTTTACTAACCTCACGTGGACACCGTCCGAAATGTGCTGAACCAGGTCTCCAATAATCTCGTGTTTAATGTAATACAGCATTCTTACGCGTAACAAAACTCTGTAATGTAAATTCAATTTAATAAAATTATCTTCCGTGAAAAGACGAGACGACAGTTTAATTTACATAATTCACATTTTAAAGCTTTGAATTTTTCAAATTGGCACACCACTTACTTGTTAGCATGTCGACTCAGATGTTTTTTGTAATTGCTCTCGAGGAAAATGTCACCATCATATTTCTCAGCATGACTCCAGTGATTCGGATCACTAGGTCCGCCGTTGACAATCGCTCCTCCTCTCGTCTCTCTTCCTTCTCTGACCCGAGTCTTTTTCTTTTGTCTGCTGTTCCTCCCTGGAGAATTCGCAGGGATCGTTTTAATTTTTTCTCCATTTTCGAGTGGGGTGATCAGGTCCCAAATAAAGTTTCTAATCTTCTCGTCTCCACGATAATATCTCAAGCAGTACAAGAGAATTACACGAGCACAATCCTCAACATCAATGTCACGCCACCCTCTGCGGAATTGACTGTGCTGCAAAATTTCGTCCCATCGACCCCAACCAAATGTTAAGAGACCACGTTCCACTTTGAAACACTCACTTCGTGCCCAACTTCCATAAACGACTTCTCCTTCTCGAGGCACGTATTCGTCGTAGAATTTCCGAGTTTTCTTGTTAAATTTGTCTCGTCGTTTCTTTCCTGTTTGTGCAAATAATTCAATTGACAATGTAATAAATCTCGCAGCAATTAATTGCCTAAAATTGATACACACATTGTATCAATAAATATACTAAAAATATTTACTGACGAAGGTAGAAAACTACCAAAATTTTAAATTCCAGAAAATTCTACAATTTTTTATATTTTCGGAAATTGGAATTTTTTGAGAATTTGAAAATTCGGGTATTTTTTTATTATATATATTTTCGGAAAATTGAAATTTGAGCCGCCGAACTTAATAATTTATTAAGGAAATTTCATTTCGTTAATAAACACTTTCGGTACTAGTATTTTTACTCAGGAACTTGCATTCTTCTTCTTCTTCTTCTTCTCATATTCAGGATCTTGGTTTATTGGCAAAAAGATATTGTCCCAAGTGAATGTCGAAGATAAAAGACGAAAAGAGAATTCCTTTTGTGCAGAGGGTATGTTTGAAATTTTGAGAGATGAATGAAAGTGAATAAAAATTTAAAAAAAAAAAAAAAAAAAAAAAAAAAACAGTGCCACATGCACATGCCTGAAACATACCTCTACCTGTTAAGCCACCGCCAGTTTCATCGTCACTATTATCCTCAGAACTGTCAAGTTCTGACATGTCGACAACAGATTCGTCATGACCATAACGTTTGATTTGTGTTCTTCGTCTCGGCTCTGAAATCACAAGTTCATCCTCCTCTTTTTTTTCCGTTGTATCAATCTCTGCTTTCTTGGCCCACTTCTTCCAGAAATCAGGATCGTCAATGTTGATGTCAGATCTATTAGATGAACAGGCGAAACTGGCTTTTGAGAAAGTAGAACCTTTTTCTGCTTCTATCGTGATAATTTGCGTTCTTCTTTCCAAGATTTGGTCGATATCTTCCTCACAAAATTTATCTCCTGCATTGTCGTCGTCCATGATCGCACCATAGGCTCCTTTTTTTAACAAGTCTTCGATCTCTTTCTTCGTTAACTGCTTGTTGCCTGGATCTTTGCCACTTTGACTGGTATTCATCGATTGTAGAATTGCCTTATCGAGACCAAGTTTGAGAGAAGCTTTGTCAAACATTTCTCTCTCGTATGTATTACGACAAAGTAAACGGTAGACCTTGACCATTTTTTGTTGACCGATTCGATGACATCTAGCTTGAGCCTACAAGTTAAATTAAATAAAAAATATAGTTTAAGTACAACGTAAACAATGTGATGAAAAGTTGTTCTAGATAAAAGAAATTACAACTCTGAATAAGTTGAAATAAATAAATAAATAAAAATAAAAATAAAAAAAAAAAAAAAAAAAACGTACTTGTAAATCATTCTGTGGATTCCAGTCACTGTCGTAAATAATTACAGTGTCTGCTGCTGTGAGATTGATACCAAGACCTCCTGCTTTTGTACAAAGCAAGAAGACGAACCTATCAGAATCTGGTTTACTGTATCGATCAATCGCAGCCTGTCTCAAGTTTCCTCTGATTCGTCCATCAATTCTTTCATATGGGTACTTCTTATATAGTAAATAGTCTTCCAAGAGATCCAGGCACTTGACCATCTGACTGAACACTAGAACTCGATGCCCGCTGGCTTTTAATTTTGGCAGCAATTTATCGATAAGGACCATTTTTCCCGAGCTGTTTACTAAAGCATGGAAATAAGCCTCGTTGTCTTCCTTTTCATGTTTATAATCCAACTGGATTTGGTCCTCGGCTCCGTTAAGCAAAAATGGATGAATGCAGCACTTTCTTAACTCCATCATCGTGTTCATCAAATTTGGAATGTTCGCCGAGGTTGTACCTTTAGCGAGGAATGAGAAATTTCTTTCTAATATACCACGATAGTATTTCTTTTGAATGTTCGTTAATTCAACCTGTATAATAAGAGTTATAATAGTTTAAAATCCGTATTCATTAATTATGTAGAATGAATGAAGATAATATAAAATGAATAAGAAGGAAAATAAATTACCTCGACAACAGTTTCTTCTTTGGGTGCGAGCGATTTTTCGACATCTTCTTTTAGTCGACGGAGCATCATAGGTTTTAAAAGAAGTTGTAATTTTTGAACTTCACCTTCACTACTCAAATTACCGAACTCTTTGAGGAAAGCCTCACTACTCGAGAACTGTAAAGGTTCTAAGAAATTGAGCAACGAAAAAAGTTCATTGACATTGTTTTGTAAGGGCGTTCCAGAAAGGAGAACCCTGTGTTCTAAATTCAATTGTCTGAGTCCTTCTAACAATTTACAATTGCGGTTTTTCAGTCTGTGAGCTTCATCTATGACGCAAAGTCTCCAATTGTAGCCTTTGAGTTCGTTGAAATCAGTTATGATTATCTCGAATGTGGTTATCAGTACATTGAACTTGATCAAATCTTTGATCTGTTGCTTCTTCTCGTTCTTATAATAGACTTCGTACTCTTGCAACATTGTTCGACTCGCAGCCCTATGAAAAAATTTATTAATTTATAGTCTCCTAGTTTCACTTTTTAAAAGTACCTATTATTGTTTAGTAAAAACTTGATAAACTTACGATCCATGATAAACAACCACGTTCATGTCTGTCCATCCCTCAAATTCTCTCTGCCAATTCGGAATTGTGGACAAAGGAGCAATAATAAGAAACGGTCCTCGAATTCCGTATTTATAGACAGCGTCCACAAATGTTAAAGATTGGATAGTTTTTCCAAGACCCATTTCGTCAGCAAGTATGCAGTTGTGGCTGTTGTACCAAGAGAAGAGCAGCCAATTTAAACCTTCCAATTGGTAGGGCCTGAGACTGTTGTTGCTTTTGTAAATTGGAGATTCTTCCAATTTTTCCCAAGCAGTAGCGAGCGGCTTCTTTTTTGGCTAGAAAATAAAACTAGTGTTAAACGTTGTTTCCGTTCACCACATAAAATTGGTGTTGGAAATTCTTAGCAGGTTGAAAGCAATTCTAATAACGACGAAGGCACAAGGATATTTTTAAATACCTTCCACTGATCCTTTGGCGGCAGTTTGTTGAACTTATGGAATTGAGCAATCTTTTCAGGATCGACATCCTCTTCCAACTCCCACGTTGAATCTTCATATTGAAGAGAGCGCCACTTTACCAAGAAATGTCTAACCGTTTCCCCAGTTGTGGGATCGGTATGTGTAGCTTCGTCCAACACTCTATCCACTTCTATAAAATCTGGATTAAATGGATCGTCTTCAGTCTGTAATAAAAAGGAAGAGAGAAAGAAAGAAAAAAAAAAAAAAAATCGTATAATTATTTTCCAATTCAGTTTATAATTAAATGACTAAATTAACAAGTAAAAGACGACATACATTTTCAAAAATGTTAGTGCTCTGTTGAAGTTTCTGTTTGAACCTCTTTAGTTTAGCTTGGATCCTCTTATCGCCCTTGTAAAGTTCTTCTTCTGTTTTCCATTCGCAGTGAAGATACGAAAAGTTTCTGTATTTCACGTAATACTCTTCAACATCAACCATTTGTAGTTTAGAATCAGCAAGACTCGTATCAACCTTCGATAGCTTGTCGCCAGTAGTTTCACTTTCATTTTCTTTATTGTCTATTTTTTTATCGGTACTGATTTCTTTTTTTACAACTTCTTCTTCTACTTCTTCTTCTTCTTCTACTTCTTCATCTTCATCTTCATCTTCATCGTCACTTTTATCTTTCTTAGTTGTCACGACATTTTCATCATCATCTGGTTCGGACTCTTTAACTTTCTCATCACTAGGTTTTTCCACAGTTTTTTCTATAGTGTTTTCTATTGCTGACTCTGCCGCCTCTTTATCATCTACTTCAGACTTTACTTCATCAGTATCTTCAGTCTTCTCTTCCACAGGTTCAATTTTCACCTCGGGTATTGGTTCAGGCTTCACCTGTCTTTTTCCCATCCGTACACACAAAATGTGCTGAACGACCATGGAATCTTCATCAGTAGTATTCTATGCAAAAGTAGTTTGATTATTAATAATTTAAAAAAGAGAAGCGTATAAAAGTGTTAAGTTTATTGTTCAAAGAAAGGATAAGTGTCGGAATAATTTTTATAGTGAGATACTCACGATATATACAAAGTTTGGCTTGTTGGGTCCAATTTCACCTCCTTCCGTGGGTTGTTCTTTCTTCACGGCCGCTGGTTTTGCGTTACCACTACTAGAAGATTCGCTCTTCTTATTAGTGGCTTGAGCATCTTGAAGAGGAACATCGTCATCAGAGAATCGAAGCATCACGTCATCGACGTACTTCTTTCGATGTGTATTTCTCGCTGATCGTCTCTTGTTAAGGTCATCGCCTGCTTCGGGAGACGGTGGTGGTGTCGTTGCTAGTTCTTCACCGTCAGAATCCGGAGCGATACGACTCTTTCGTTTTCTACGCAAATTTGAACAAACAGCATTGTAAATAGATCTTTAAAAATAAGAAAAAAATGAAAGTTTGAGCTGGAAGAATTTTTGAAAGGGTAACATACTTTGAACCTCTAGGAGATTTTCCAGCGAAAGCTTTTCCACCCGAAGGCCTCTTTCTACTTGGGGCTTTCTTCTTCACAGGAGATACCGTTTCAGCAGATGAATCTTTGCCTTCTTCTTTTTTAGAATCACTATGATCGCCTGAGTCTGCTTTTTCGTCATTTTCGTCCTTGGATTCTGATCCTAAGGGTTCCTTAGTGGAAGAGTCAACTTGTTCATTATCATCTTGTAAAGAAGAATCACTACGTTTGATATCAGAATCTTGGACCGTGGTCGAATCGCTCACGGCAACATCTTCAAGTGTTTCATCTGTCGATTCCGCCTGAATAGCTTTCCTAAATATTATAATAAAATAAAAAAAAAAAATAAAAAAATAAAAAAAAAAAACCGATTAGTCAAGATTCGTTCATATAAAAATTAGCAGAAATCACAGTCTCTATTGTTTCTAAAACAAGTTAAAAACTATCGAAAATCTACTTAAAATGAGAATGTAAAAAACGTCAAATCTCAATATTGTACAAAAATATCAATAACTTTCGAAATAATGAACATTTTCTTTTTTTCAAATTTCTAGGGCTCATTTTTAAGGTAAATTTCTCTAGAATCTGAAAAACTTATTGATACAATTGTACAATTATTACCATGTATATTATTGTACGATGATTTAGGGAAATAATTTTTAAAAAATCAAGTGAAATTATACCAATAAGTTTGTCAGATTCTATTGAAATTTACCTTAAAAATGAGCCCAAGAAAGAAAGAAATAAAGAAAGAAAGAAAAAATGTTCATCATTTCGAATGTCACTTGTGCAATCAGGATAATAATGTAGTTAACTTACTTCTTGCTGCGTTTAGTTCCTTCTTTAGCCTCCTTCTCCTTCTTCTTTCTGATCTTGGCTTCTTTAGGTGGTTTTGCTTCCTTGGGAGGTTTAGGTTCCTTTTTAGGTTTGGGTTCCTTCGGTTCCTTGGGTTCCTTAGGCTTGCGCGGTTTCCTGGGAGGGCGCGATTTTCTGGTTTTGTTCCACTCCTCTTCAATGTCACCGGAGGAGGGTTTTATGTCTTCAGAGTCGGCTGCACTGTCCACGACGTTGCTACTGTCTCCTGGAGTGACTAGATTATCGGATAAAGGTTGCTCGGCTTGAGGAGTCTGAGCAATAATGACAGGAGGGGCAGCTTCCTTGTCTGCTTTCTTTCGACTTTTCTTTGCCCTCGGCGACCCTTTGCTACGACCTCGACCAGTTGTACTAGATACCTATGATACCAAAAGTTTAGGTTTAAAATTGATTGAGACAAAAATACAAGCGACTAAGATAGAATAATAACTAGAGTAGAATTGACTATATGTATAATTGACAAACCTGCGGACTGTCAACAACAACAGCAGCAGTAAACATTGGCGTCTGAAGAATGCATTGTGGACCTCCATTGCACTGTTCAGTAGTTTCGTGCTGTTGAAGAGCCTGCAGCTTCTCTTGGAGGTTAACAATCTTCTCTTGATTCTCTGGTGCTGGTGGCATACAATAAAGTTCTTGCAACTGCTGTTGCAAGGCAGCTCTTTCCTGATGATGCGTAACCGGAGCTAATGGGCTAAAAGCACCAGGTGGAACCGGCGTCGGCGTAGCTCCTGGCGGCAGTCCATACATATTTGTCATCCCAGTACTACCAACAACTTCATTACCACCAGCATGGTATGGTTTTCCACTGCCGACAATCATTTCACTCGGGTATATACTAGGCTTCTGAATATTCGTGTACTCCCCAAAGTTCGGTTGTACCGGATGTGGAGGTTGAGTAGTATTCGGCAAAGAAACAGCAGTTTGATGAGATTGAATTATCAGTCCACTAGGTTGTGGTACTGCTGGAGGAATTTGCTGCACTCCGATATTCGTTGGAGGAACAGGAGTCTGCTGACTCTGCATCGGTGGAGTCTGAGTTGGCATTTGAGGCTGCATCGATTGATGAGGAACCTGAGGTGGAATTTGAGATGGAATTATGGAGCTATTGGGTGGAATCATGTTCACCTGCTGAATGTGAGGAGATTGGTTTTGCCCCATTAGTGGTGGAGCTTGAGATGTCATTAATTGTGGTTGATGTTGAGGAGATTGACCTAATACTGGTTGAGAGGGAGTCTGGCCCAATTGCGTTTGCAGAGGTGGTGTCATTGGCGCTATTTGTTGAGGCTGACTTATTGGAGGTTGTTGTTGTTGCATTTGTTGAGGCATTGATTGCTGCTGAGGCGGTACTTGCATTTGCGATGGAGTTTGAGATTGGGATTGGCTTATGGGTTGAGACTGACTTATAGGTTGTGATTGACTTATGGGTTGTGATTGGCTTATAGGTTGGGACTGGCTTATAGGTTGAGATTGACTTATGGATTGGATTTGCCCCATTGATTGAGCCTGGCTGATTTGTGTTGGAGGTTGGCTCATCTGCGGTTGGACTTGACTAATCTGTGTTGGGGGTTGACTCACTGGTGGAGTTTGCGAAATCTGTGGTGATTGTTGAGGTTGTTGTTGGCTCACAGGTGGTTGAGGTTGTTGAACGATCTGAGGCTGCTGACTCATGTGCATTGGCACCTGAGGACAGAGCTGCTGTTGCTGAGACGAAGTCTGAGAAATAAGTTGTTGTTGCGGTGGCGACGAACAGCTTGGATACTGTTGAGATGGTTGTTGGCTCTGTTGAGCTTGTGGCAGGCTCGGTTGTTGATTCTGTTGCGATACAGGCGCTTCAGAAGTCTGCTCGCTTTGATCGGGTGTTTTGCACTCAATACTCGGAGTTGGTGAAGCCTGCCTTGGAGTTTGTTGTTGTTGAAGATGCTGCTGCAACTGTGGCGAGTCGTTACTATTCTCTAAATTGCTACTTGTGCTCGAAACTGGCAAAGATTGCACTGGCTCGAGGTGAGTTGACTTTTGAGGTTGTTCCATTGGTGGATTGCTTGGAGCAGAGGTTTCTTGCTGAGCGAGTACATCAGCAGAGCTCTGGATCTGCTCAGGTGTTTCGCTGTTCTCAGGCACCGAGGGTGCGACTTGTGAATTTTGCGGAATTTCCGAATCTCTGGAATCTCTCGTCGTCGTTTCAACTACGTTGTGAATACTGTCGTTGCCATTTACAGGGAACATGGAGGAGTTTTGTTCTGAGGTTGGCGGCGGTTGGGACTCCATCATGGATCTCGTGTCACTGACGTTCATACTCGGCCTAATTGGCGAGAGTTGTTGCTGAGGATGAGACCACTGTTGTGGCGGCATCGGCATTCTCGGACCCGTCACGGGTGGCATTGAGTTTTGTGCAGTAGATTGCGGTAAAATATTCGAAGTATGCGACGACATCGAAGGTCGCGGTTGGAACTGGCCGTAATCCTGGCTTGGCATGTTGGGATTTGAAACGGCAACTCCTGGTATTACCATTTGTTCCAGGGCTTGAAGAGTGGTTTGTTGCGATGAGGCGGATGGATTCATTGGCATTGAGTTGGGAGGGCAGGGTGAGACAGAAACGGGGCCACCAGGTTGACCCTGCTGCTGCTGCTGTTGCTGATGCGGCATTTGCACGTGAGGATGAGGCGAGAGGGTGGTAGGCTTGGCAGGGGACATTATTGGCCTAGGAGACATCTGCTGCTGAACTGGAGGTGGTCTCGGAGACATTTGTGGTCTAGGAGACATCTGAGGGGAGAGTTGAGGAAATGATGACCTATACTGTGGGCTCGTGGCATGTTTGCTGGTGCCGAATTGAGGCCCGGGTGCCGAGTGTTGAGGTTGGTTAAACATCTGCGGCGAATGATGTGGATATTGAGGATCCATGGGTGGTGGCTGAGTGACCGAATGTTGGGTGTGTTGTGGGTATTGTTGATGTGAAGGATGAGTTTGATGAGGAGCATGGGACGGATGATGATGGGGCATTCTCTGCGGTTGTTGCTGAGGCTGCTGAGGTTGTTGATGCATAGTGGTACCGAAACCTGAGTAGCCGGATGAGGTTTGGTACATCCCAGCTGGATTGCTTTGCTGATAGTGTTGTTGTTGTTGTTGCTGCTGCTGCTGGCCAACCATGTGCTGATAAACTCCGCTGGAAGCACTGGTTTGCATTGTTTGGTGTGGTACACCCATATTGCCAATCATTCCTTGCTGAGCAGAAAAATGCTGTTGTTGTTGTTGCTGCTGCTGCTGCTGTTGTTGTTGCTGCTGCTGCTGGATCTTCTGATTGATCCCGCTTTGATCCTGTTGATGGGGATATTGAGGAATGTGCTGTCTATAAGTACCGGGTTGAGGGGCCATTTGATTGTAATGCCTCTGCATCTGGGGATAAGTGGTTCCTGCTCCTGGCCAGCCTTGCATCCCAGGATCCATGCCCATGTTCGCCCTGGCCATGGGATGCTGCTGCTCCATAGAGTACATACTGTCGCTATAGGTTGGGTACTGGCCTCCAGTACCGGGATGAGGACCTCTGTGCTGGGGCGCTAAACTACGCGCTTGATTTGGAAAGGCTCCGGGCACCATTGCCCGCTGCGGGGCTCCGCCGTCAAAGGTGCCAATATTTTGATTAAACATACTACGCTGCGAGGGATTTTGCAGGGGATTAGTACTACCAAATTCAGATCCGCCGAACGAAGTCAATTTTTGTAGAGGAGATTCTTGAGTAATGCTATACGATTGACTGATGTAACTCCCACCTCCATTGGGACCAGGATTGGGACCATCTCTAGACACTACGACAGAATTGTTCGCACCTGCCGGGTCAAAATGATCGTTCCCCCCAAGATCAGGAAGAGCATCGAGCATTGAGCCACTGACATCTTCTCCAAACAGGTCGTACGCTTCCATGTCTTTATGCTGCACGACTCTTCGCCTCCATCTCAGGCTCAAGAGAGTATCGAACAATCTTCTCTATATTCAATAGCGTGCCCATGTTTGACTCTTTCTTGTTTCGCCTGCAACATCAGAAATAGAAAAATTAAAACGATATGTACTCACATATTCATTTCGTAAACTGATCCTCTTCTGAATTTACTTTTCAAAATAAATATCAGTTCAAGTAATAATTAGTTCTTAAGTAATTGAAATTAAATCGTAGCTTATAACTAAGAAAGTTTATAGAATTCCTGGGGTTGGTGCTGTTGAGTATCCGATGATAAGAATTCACGCTAAAGGGGAAAAGCTATACGCTTATGGTTTTTATAAGTCATAACCGCTATAACCTTTCCCCTTCAGAATGCGTCTATCCAGGCTGGAAGTCTCCGCTGTAAAAAAATTCTTAGAAAACTGTGTAGTAAAAATAAATTATTTCGAATTTTACTTGTGGGTGGAAAATGTTGATTTTATGGTATTCCTTTTCTCTGAATGAGAGACAATCTAAAATTGGAAGTATTTTAAAACCTTTCTTTTTTTTTTTCCTTGCATTTTCAAGTACAGAATTTATGTGCCCCAAAATATGTATTTATATAATATGCTTCTGATACGAATAAGTGTAACAGACTAAGGAAATTATAGAGTAAGAAATCTACAATCTATATTACACATATGAATATTTCACAACGGTTCTGGGTGCGTAATGTCGAAATTAAAGGTAAATGTGAAATATAATGACATTTTTTTCTTAAAATCCATTTATATATCCATTCGTTACAAAAGTTCATTAAAAATGCAAACAGAATGTCTACTAAAATTTGCCTCAATATATAGCCAAATATATATAGCCCAAATATAAGGTCCCTCTTACGATAGAATCATCATACAATGCATAGTGGATTGCGAGATGCGTAATTTGCTCAATTGCTATATTACAATTTATTTTAAAAATATAATTTTTAAGAATTTTCATATTAAGTAAGGTAAATCTACCATACTTGAGTTGCAAAGAATGCGTAAAAAATAAATTACATAATATCAATTTCATGAAAAAAAGTGAAAAGGTTATAATAATAATAATAATAATAATAAAAAGCTGAAAAATAGGTTTTTTCATATATTTTTAAAAATAGTTTCAGGTGTTTCGTAAGATTTCAAGACATTTTCAAGACGTTTTAAAAGAATGCTGAAGAATTTAACGATTTTTAAGAAATTTCACAAGATATCGTCATTTTAAGTAATTTCAAGGAATTTCTAAAGAATTCAAAACAGTTTCAGGATTGTCATAAGATTTTAAGACATTTTAAGGGACTTAAAAAAAACTTAAAGAATTTTCAGGATTTGTGAATAATTCTAAATAAAAAAAAAAAAAAAAAACCTCCAAAGGTTTTCAAGCGATTTTACGTGACTTTAAGAAATTACTAAAGATTTGACGGGATTAAAAAAAAAAAAAAAAAAAATTTTTAAAGATTTTTAAGAAATGTAGGAAAATTTGCAGGATTTTAAGAGATGGTTATAATGATTTAAACATTGTTCAAGGGATTTCACGTTATTTAAGGGCATGCTCTACGGTGACGACGTAACCAATTTTTTGGCGCTCACCATGTCTAAACGGAATCATATATCGCTCTCAAAATTTGGAATACACGAAATGAGACATTAAATTACGTTTTTATATTTAGTTGGAGTCAAAATTTTGAAAAAAAAAAAAAATCAAGCCGGTAAAGTAGGGATCTGATTTTTTTTCAAAATTCTGGTTCCAACTAAATATACAAACGTAATTTAAAGTCTCATTTCTTATATTCCAAATTTTGAGAGCATATATGATTCCTTTTGGACATGGTGAGCGCCAAAAAAAATTTTTTTTCACAACCAAGCGCAGAACATGCCCTTAAAGAAATTTCAAAGGAAAACTAAAATGATTTAAAAAGATATATAACAAAATTTTTTAAGTGATTCGAAAGAACTTAAGGACATGCTCTATATGCTCCGATAATGAAACATTTTTTGGACGTCACCAAGACCAAACGCAATGATATATCGCTTTGAAACTATGGAATATAGGAAAGAAGACACTAAATTGTATTCTGACATTTCTTTTGAGTAGTAATACTGAAAAAAAAAAAAATTATGTCAGTAAATTTTTGTTGGTAATTTTTTAATTTTTTGATTTTTCAAAATTACTACTCAATATAAATGTTAGAACACAATTTAGTGTCTTCTTACTTATATTCCAAAGTTTTAAAGCGTTATATCATTGCGTTTGACCGTGGTGACGTCCAAAATTTTTTTCATCACTGTAGAGTATAGAGCATGCCCTTAAAGGGAAGAGATTTCAACTGATTTAAGCAAATCTCGAAAATTTTAAAATGATTTTTGAAGAATTTGAAGAGATTTAAAAAAAATTCAGAGGAGTTTAAAAATTTTCAAGAAATTTTACAGGATTTCTAGGAAATCAGTGACTAAGGAATTACTAAGGATTTGTCGGGATTTTAAAGTATGTACAACCTTTCTAAAAGACTTGAAAATAATTCAAAAGCAGGGTGGCCACAAGATTCAATTTTTCAATGTCCCTGACATTTCTCAGACTTTTCCCTGACTTTCAAACAAATTTCCATGACAGAAAAGTACTAAAAATACGTATAAATTTTCAATAATAATACTATTGGAATTTTTAAAAAATTTCGTATAATATCACTGTAAATAAATATTCTGAAATTTAATATCACTTCACAATATTGAACATTCGTAAAAATCTCTCGAATATACAAGAACTTTTGAAAAGATCTCTTAAAATTCATTGAAATTTCTTGAAATTCTTAGAAATATCTTAAAATTCCACGAAATCCCTTCAAATTTGTTAACATTTCATGAAATTCCTTCAATTTTCACTAATCTTTTTAAAATTCCTCAAAATCCTTTTAAATATGTACTTTAAATTCCTCAAAAAACTTCAAAATCTTTTAAAATTCCTAAAAATCTCTTAAAATTTCCAGTAATCCTTTAAAATTCCATAACACATTTTCAGAATCTCGTGAAATTCTTTAAAATTCCCTAAAGTGCATTAAGATCTATAAAAAAAAAAAAAAAACTCTTGAAATAAACAATCTCACAAAATCTTTTAAAAATCAAAAATGACTTGAAATTTTTTAAAATCCTATGAGGACTATTAAAATTCCTTAAAATCATTTCTAAAATGTCAAAATTACTTACTATTTTTACAAGCTTCTTAAATTCCTTTAGAATTCCACGAAAAACTTTTAAATCCCTTAAGGACATGTGAAACTTTACCATAAGAGCAAATTAGTTATACCAATTATACATTCGTAATAATAAATATTTTTAGCTAATAAGAGTCAATAAACCTTCGTTTACATGAGACGAAGGTTTATTGACTCTTATTTACTAACAATATTTATTATTATGAATGTATAATCGGTATAACTAATTTGCTCTTATGGTAAAGTATCACATGCCCTTAAAATACGTAAAGATTTCTTAAAATTCTTGAAAGCCTTTTGAAATGTCTTAAACTTCTACAAAATCTTTTATAAATCATAAAAATTTTGTGAAATCCTTTAAAATTCCACGAGGAAAATTTAAATTCTTTAAAATCACTTTAAAGTAATTAAAATTTCTTAAAATTCTTACAAGCTTCTTAAAATCCTTTTAAATTTCACGAGAATATTTATAATTCCTTAAAATCTCTTAAAATTCTTACAAGTTTCTTAAATTCCTTTATAATTCCACGAAAAACTTTTAAATCCCTTAAAATGCGTAAAAAAATTTATAATTTTTGAAAACTTTTCAAAATTCTCTAAAATTCCACAAAATCTTTAGAAAATCATAAAAATCTCATGAAATCCTTTAAAATTTCTCAAGGAACTTTAAAATTCCTTAAAATTCTTTAAATTCCCTAAACTTCCTTAAAAATTTTATAAATTATTTATAATCTTTCGAAATCTTTGGATAGTTTCTAAAATTTGTTAAATAAATTATAAAAATTATATATGTAATACGACAAAAATAACATAGTTAACGTAAATGTCAATTTCTATTTTCGCTGACAACTACTCGCATTTCCCTGACATTTCCCTGACTTCTCTGACTTCCCTGACATGTGGCCACCCTGAAAAGCTTTCAAGAGATTTAACAAAAGTTGCAAGTCTCAGATAAAAATATTTTAATTGATTATTCGGAACAGTTTTTTTAATCGGGAAATATAATATATAATATAAATATCTAAAAAGTTGCCAAAATCATTTTATTTATTTACTAGTAAAAATTTACACGGCTCGGCGTTGCCCGGGTTTTTAAGAAATTTCAAGGGATTTTATAGAAATTTTAAGTGATTTTTCATTTTAGGGAGTTTTAAGTTATATCTTGAGAAACTTTAAAGGATATTTAAGGGCATGTAATATTTTACCATAAGAGCAATTTAGTTTACCC
>CAJFCO010017813.1:17139-61426 GCA_904066015.1 Synergus gifuensis | reverse complement strand
TTTTCATAAAAATCGGTTGAGCCGTTTATGAGAAAAACTACTTTTTTGATTTTTCTTTCCCCCTCCATAACTCCTATAAAAATACGTTTTTAAGGTTGAGACTTGCAGGAATTTGGTGACTCATAGGTGCCAATGTATGGTACCAATTTGGACTTGATACATGCGGGGGCAGATTTTACATGCTTACCAAAGGGTGTACTCCACGGTTACACGGTTAGGGGCTTGCCCCAACTCAAACGATACGGCCGCTGGAATGTTTCAAAAAAAAGCCAATCGTATACATCATGGCAATCTTGTTCACGATCATATGTTTTTGGAACCATATTTTACGAAATAAAAGTGTAACGAGTGATTACGCCTGTGTGGGTACCGCACGCACACTCGTTACCATATCTCACAGTCATCATCCCCGCTCTCGTACTCCTACCCACGGGAGCAACTGTGGCAGACAAAGTAAAGGCGAAATCGCAAGGCATAGACGCAACTATCCTTGTCGATTTCCATATACTTATGTATGGAGAATTACCAACGCTCAGGCGCACCTGTCGTTGTCAATTCTCATATAAAAATATGTCATGCTATAGGAGCCACTATCTTTAGCATTTTTTGGATAGGCTATTTCTTTCTCTCTTTCCAATAAAATCGGCGATTTTAATGCAAAATTAGCCGAAATGTTCAAGGGACCTTTCATCGTCACCAAGAAAAACTCAGCTGTGATTTTCGATCAGTATCAATCACAGCGAAGATGGATACACTCGACAACGAAATCGCCAAGCTCGAGCAAGAGCTTGAACGGGACGGCTTCATAAAGTTCCGCGAACTTGGCTTCTCCCACTCCGATGACGATCCGGCTCCAATTCCATCAACATCCAGTGAGTCAGAAATCTGCGCGAGAAAGAATTCTCGAACCCGTATTCCAACCGGGAAAACCAGGAGGGAGGTGCTTTCCCTCACATCCAAATTTCAGGCGCAGACCATCTCGCGTTCTGATAGGCAGCCAGAACACAAGATCAAACGTCTGGCTGCCAAAATTTTTCCATAGAAAGCACCGGGAAAAACGGAACCTGCCAAACCGCAGCCAGTCCAACAGGCTATCCCGTCCAAACCCTCGAAGGACGCCCCCGACGCCAGTACAAACCCAAACGCCGTCGCTGCACCAGAACTCTCCGCCGCCGTTGCAACCCCTGAAGAGCCCACCGTTGCTCCACAAAACGAAGCAGTGCCCGTCATTCCGGCACCCAGAGCACCAGCAAACGTACCGGAAACAAAAATCGTAGACCAAACCCACATCTTGGTTACATTTCCGGGACTTGTGTCTTTCCAAGTACCGCTAGGCACACTACGATGGAGAGGACGTTATGCAGGACGTCGATTCAGAATTCGTTTCGCGCCAAATGGTTTGCTTCGGTATATTAACATCACCGTGAGTAGAGCGAAATTTAAAATTAATTCAATTCTGTTCCTTACATTTTCAAATCACTACGAATTATCGTCATATTTATTGATTCTATTGTCATTGATATTGAAATCTTGTTATTGTTATTATTTTTTCAAACAAAATTGTAAATTTCACTCTCCAGACAGGAGGGGGAAATGTAACGAGTGATTACGCCTGTGTGCGTACCGCACGCACACTCGTTATCGTATCTCACAGTCATCATCCCCGCTCTCGCACTCCCGTGTCTAGACTCTCGCTACCAAGCGTCCGTCCCCCCTCCGAGCCTTTCGTTCTCCAAACAGGTTCCTTAAAACCACCCACACGAGAATGAATAGTCAATCTAGCTGGGCGAGACCCACCGAGCAAATCGGTGAGCTCTCGCCTGGTGAAAACTCAAGTTCTTTTCCTACCCACGGGAGCAACTGTGGCAGGCAAAGTACAGGCGAAATCACAAGGCATAGGCGCAACTATCCTTGTCGATTTCCAAATGCTTTTTGAGTGGAAAATTACCAACGCTCAGGCGCACCTGTCGTTGTCAATTCTCATATAAAAATATGTCATGCTATAGGAGCCACTATCTTTAGCATTTTTTTGAAACGGTATTTCTTTCTCTTGTTCCTATTCAAAGGTGTACGATTTCTACAGTCAATAGGATCACCAAAGGCTGTAGAAATCCATGATAAAATATTAATAAATGGGAGCATTTATTATTAATGTTTTTCACCCGAGAATACTTCTCTTTTCTATTCTCAAACCGATTATTCTACCGAAAACCCTAGTCCGCCAAAGTCAATAGTAAAAAGGAATTAATTAACACTTAACAGGCGCAACTGTAAGTGAATAATTAAGCCGGCGGATAGCATTTAATAGGCGCATCTATAAATGACTATCCATAAAAGGTACTAAGGACTACACAACCGATTCTTACAACTTATCTTCCTATTCGTCCACCCTTCTTCCACCGTAACGTAAATTTCGTAGAAGTGGGGACTAAGAAGTCGATGATATTGTAATCCGTCAATTCGTTCTTGTGTATCCTTGTACATTTTCTTAGAAATTATATTGTCAAGCATAAATCTGAAACGCCGTAAATTATGCTTTCAGGAAGAATAACCGAACTTAATAACTTAATAACTTAATAACTTTCCACCTCCGTTCACACGTAAAACATAACACCGGAGAAATACTCAACAATTAAATAAACTACAGAAATCATACACATAAACACACAACACTCATTTTCGGTCACCGCGTTTTTACACTACATTTACACTTATGATTAGATCATTCAATTACACACAAACATTTACACACACATATACACTCACTCGTTACTCACACACAAATTCAAACTTAGAGATGTAAATTATAGGGTTAATAAAGCATTCTGTATATTTCGTTAACTAAATTTGAGATCTATTTATTCGTCTTTAAAATACCTAACCCTGGTAGACTGAAGCGTCCGGTGAGACGAATGATAGGAGAAAAATAGATCGTTACAAAAGAAAGGATAAAGAGATCAGAGATGTTCCGTGAAAAAAGGAGAGAGGGACGAGGTTTTCTCTCAAGATATACCGACGAAAGAAGAACTCGAAAAAATGACAAGAATGGACAGGGAAAGGGTGTTGGCCGGAAAGATGTTGTTTTACAGATCGACAGGTCCGATATCAGTGATGCAGTTCAGACAGGAAAAATACAAAAAAAAAACGTATATTGGATCAGTTTGCCGCTAGACACACAAGATCAGTCGACCTATCCGACATACAGAAGGTGAAGGAAAATAAAAAGTTGGAAGGTAAGTTGAAAGGTGGAGCGGAGGGAGAGAGTAGTAGAGGTGCGGATGATGATGAGCAGGACAATCTTACTGAAGAGCAGCGTCAAGTGGTTGTTGATGCGATCGGCACTGGAAAAATATCGGAAACAGCGAAGGCGGCACGATAGTGTGGTTTACAAAACCATAATATCTGATACGTTCCCTGTTCGGACGCCAAAATTGTAACGAATTATTTTGTATATTCATAAACGTTACTGGGACGGTGGTTTAAACCGATAATGAAAATAAAAACCCGTTTAAATCCGTCTTGAAAGGTTGTCAAATTTTATTTTCCTAATTTAATTTCTCCGTCAAGCATGTGATCAATTTATTAGCGATACTATTCCAATCAAAACACAGTCTAAATGCCCGCGAACCTTTCACCCATTGAAAAAACAAAATAAAGGAACCGTGGCGATTAAAAATAAACATTCAAGTAAGATTCGTCAACCGACAATGTTAAAATTGCATTAATAATCGAAATTTCATTTCATACATAAATCAAATAATAAACAAAGCAAGCATACATAAATAACTGCGATAAAAATATAAATAAATACAAATAGAATATCAATCAAGCATCATCATATCAATCAAATAAAATTGTACATCAAGTAAAAACAAGTAGCGAGAAATAAAATGGCATAAATATTCAAATTTCGAACATGATCATTAGAAATAACCGATGGACTTTACGTCAAAAATAAGTGCAGATTGTACACATGTGTTCTCTTCGATTTAACGATACCTAGCGGCAGCCCTTGAGTCAAAGAAGCGGGTGTGAGGACGTTACAATCGTAGATTGGTTGAGCTCTCCATCAAGTTGACGGGGTGTCATCTGAATGACATCAATTTAAGATATAAAACCCGAAAAACATGGGAAATGGTCGTAAAAATACACCACGCTGTAAACACACGAAAAAAAACCACGAATTTATCTATATACACTTTAAGAACCAAGAGACGAAATTATCACGAGAACAGATCCATGGATTCACCAGACCCACCCCAGAACGACGCCAATGCCAAAGCCCGAAAAGGACGTGGTGCTTGTTTCGGAGCTTATTCTTTTCGTTATGAGGCACAAATTAAAAGTGTCAACCAACTTGAATCACTCACGAGGAAAGCCTTGATCACGCCCATTATCGAAATTCCTCACGGCGACAGTCCTGCCCAATCACGCAAATCCATAGCCCTACAATCGTAATGACAATGGATTGGAATATTCATGTCTTGGGGAGCAAATGAGAGAGCTCAAACCACGAAGCATCTTTCTACGCAATTAAACCGCGAAAGGTTTAATTTTAAATAAACTATTTAATTCCTACACTGCCAACCTTATCCCTTCCCCTGAAGGAGGATATTGTGATACCAATCACAATATCATGCTTTCTCTCTTGTTTTATCCGTCTAAATTTGGTGGGATTGCATTATCTACTTATTTCTCTCATTTTCTAAGAGGATATGATGACAAAATTGCACTTTGGGTATCATTATTTCTAAGTGTTAAGAAGTTTAATTATAAACACTTTCTAAGGATTCTTAGACTTATTGGCTAAAAACTTCTCCGCATACATTAAAAACCTTTGAAGCCAATCGTGTGGCAAAAATACATGAAATTACAGTAAATTCAGCGAACATTATATGGAAACATGTACGCACACATGAAAATGCTGCCGATCTATGTTCTCGCGGCCAATTACCAAACAATTTTATATCTGAGATCGACTTTTGGCAACACGGTCCCTATTGGCTTATTCAAGACGAATGGAATTGGCCTAACTTGAAACTTGACAAAGATCAAGTTTCTGAGATTAATTCCCTTCCACGACAGGTGGCAATTACAATTACATCATCGGACAATCTTCACGAATCCGAGACAATCTTTAAACGATTTTCCACATTTAAAAAACTAATTCGAGTGGTTGCATATTGTTTCCGTTTTTATTATAAAATAAAGAAAGATAATTTAAATGAATTAACAGGTAGATTATCTGAAAAAGAAATAAGAATGTCGGAAAATCGGATTATAAAGCTCACTCAAGCAACTAGCTTTACAAGAGACATTGCAAATTTATTACATAAGGGAATAGTCAATACCAAAAGTAAAATCCTCAATCTCAACCCTTTCTTAGACAACGGAGTCCTGAAAGTAGGCGGAAGGCTTACTAATGCTGAGTTATCATATAATCAAAAACATCCGGTTTTGCTTCCACGTAAGCATCACGTGACAGAACTGATTATTCGCGACAAACATTTGGAACTAATGCACTCAGGAGTCCAAGCTACTTTATATTCAATACGCGAACGATACTGGCCTATCGATGGGCGAAATACGACACGAAGAATAATATACAACTGCGTCAAATGCCGTAGATTAAATCCTCTTGAAATCAACCATCAAATTGGAAACCTACCCGCGGATCGATTAGAATACTTGGACCTTTTCTGAATGTCGGAGTCGACTGCTGCGGACCGGTTTATGTTAAAGAGAAACGATACCGCAATATTAAAAAAATTAAAACCTACGTGTCCGTTTTCGTGTACCTCGCAACTAAGGCTGTACACCTAGAGCTTGCAAGCGACCTTACCACAGAATCTTTTCTTGGCTGCTTGAAAAGGTTCATCTCGCGACGTGGAAAACCATCGAAGATAAGATCAGACAATGGTACCAACTTTCGTGGTGCTAGCAAACAATTAGAGGAAATTGACCAGCTTGTCAATTCCACACCACACAATAATAAAGTCATGGAATATTTAGAAAATCAGGGAATAAAGTGGCCATTTATTTCTCCTGAAACACCGCACTTCGGCGGTCTATGGGAGGCCGCAGTAAAATCTTTCGAACACCATTTTTTGCGCACAGCCGGTGATACAGTTTTAACATTTGAACATTTGCATACATATGTGAATGAAATTGAAGCAATTTTGAATTCCCGTCCAATTAGCCCTATGTCCTCTGATCCCAATGACCTGCGTCCCTTGACTCCAGGATACTTCCTCATTGGTGGTCCTCTAACCAGTTTTCCTCAGGAAGATCTTCGTGACGAGAAGCCTGCTAGGCTTTCATCCTGGCAACACGCACAACAAATGAGACAACATTTCTGGTGCCGCTGGCATAAGGAATATTTGAACGAGTTAACCGTTCGTAGTAAATGGCACTCTAATTCTGCGAACATCACTATTGGATCAGTGGTCCTCCTGAAGGAAGACAATGCACCACCTTTAAAATGGAACTTAGCTCGAGTCATTGATACTTATCCTGGAAAAGACGGTATCGTACGAGTGGTTTCTGTGAAGACTACTGTCGGCATCTACAAGAGATGTGTGAAGAAACTTTGTCCACTGCCAGTAGATACTACTAACTAAGACTTTGCAATTTATTTATATCTATATACTTCTACTTTTTATTTTTATAATTAATTCATATCATGCATTTTATATTAAATATAAGTTCTTAAACTATCAGGAAGAACCTATATATATTAAAAGATCATCAGTTTTTTTTGTTGAAACGGAACCGTTCAAAGGGGGCGGCATGTTCCGGTTGAAACTTGAACATCTATTTTAATTTATATAGAAGCATAAAAACATAGTCGTTATGGTTTTTAAGGCTGTAAACAGAATATTTCATTTATTTTGGAAATCTTCTTAAATCCTAAGAAGACCCTTAGCTTTGAAAATGATGAGTCTATGCTATAAAGTTTAAACTGTTTAATGCCACAGTGCTACCTTCCTTCTTAATATTTACTTAGAACATCTGGATCTCAAAAATAAATGTAATTCAAATTATCAAGTCTATTGCAAAATCCATTTTATGAGTTTATAACAGTCCCAGCTTAGGATGAGTCTTATTGACCTGCGTGCCTTTCTCAATTGTAAAACTTAAACGACGCTAACCTTCACACTATGTGACCAGTTTAATGAGCATCATTCCTCAATTCTGGGTTTTTCCTTAAGTTCGCACTGTTTATACAAGGCGTGTCCAAGTACCCCACTACTAGCCAATTTTATGTACTTTGAAAACCCTCTCCACTTTAAAATTGAGAATTCGAGAGCTGTCCATCATCATCCCTATTTTTCTAAGTTAGTTATACTTGAAGCCTCGACCGATACATTTCGAGCTTTGGTATGCTCTAGCAATTTTCTATATGGTTGCAATATCTGTTTAATCTACATTTCGTGTAATACTTCAGATTAATTCTACTTGTCAATAAATCTAAGTTTAAAGATTAATCTAAGTGTTCACTCATTATTTCCCAACTACAAGGGAAATATAAACAATTTCAATAAACAGTTCTATAATTTAGAACATATTAATACTCGGAAATAAACTTTGAAAATTTATCCCATAATTTTGAATAAATAATAACGGATAATAATAAGATTTCGGAAGTTTCGAGCAGATTTTTGAGTTCCTCGAGATTTCCCTCGCGAATTTCTTTCTTTTTAGGATTGTATAGGTACTACAATGGCGTTCATTGCAAGAATTGCGGACTTTAAGTCATTTACGGAATTGAAAGAAGTGATCGCAGAGTTGGACAATGCGGAAATTATCGAGGCATTAGAATACTTGTCTCTCGATACTAGTGGCACAAGGAAGGCTAGGTGCTCAAGATTGCGTAAAGGAATTAAACTTTACATCGGTTGGTCTTCGAGAGCATCGGACGTGACATCCATTACTTCCGCAATGTCTCTCAACACAGACACGGAAAACGAGTCAGAGAACCTGCGTTTAGATGAAGCAGCTGCCATCTTTACTACCACTGATCATTTCGTTAATCCAATCACAATTAGTGTAGAGACACAGGTTACTACCGCTACCATTACAACTTCCGCAAGTCTAGCGATTACTACTACGAATGGCACAATTACTGAATCAACAGTGACAACTAATACCATTGGAACTGTGTCAACACCCCGTTTGCAGCCGACGATGCTTCCGCATTATGCCGCATATCCCGAATTAGATTTGATTACCGAACACGCGAATTTTCACGGTCTACCTGAACCGTCCGTACCTCATAGGACCACGTCGAATTTGTTGTCCGGAACTAATAGAAGTTCTTTAGGTCTCGATTTTAAATTTCAGGATCCGTTGAGTATTGACCGATTTGAAGGGCGAAGAAGGGTACAGATCAGCACCATCGCTGAATCAATTACCGAATCGCATCATAACATAAATACGCGTAGAAGGATAGCTGATAGGACCTCATTAAGAGCAATACCGAAAGATTATAAAGCAGAACCTAGGTCTAGAATTAGTCATCTCGAGAACTCTGACTCAGAACCCTTTAGCGAAGCTCAGAGTGAAAAAAAAAGATTCAAACCTCAACCGTTCACGTGCCGAGTCAACAAGAATAACGGACACTAAGAAAAACAGGAAAAGTAGTCCAATGTCGAACTGTAGATGTCGTTCCGAAGTGCACAGTTCTTCTGATGAAGACGTTCCACTAAATCGAAACAGTTCTTTAAATTCGAGTGGTCCATATCGCCGTAGTCACAAGAACTTAGCACAGACGATATTGAGCTGGAAGTTAACCTTCAGTGGTGAGAACCAGATTGCCGCAGATACGTTCCTAACAAGAATAGAGGATCTTTGTAGACTGACATTGATCTCCGACGAAGAATTGTTGTTGGCTATGCCAGAACTTACCAATGCCGAATTCAAGGTAAAGACGAAAGCATTGACGACTATCTAACTAATATACAAGGTTTAATCTGTCTTCTGAGTGATGAAGTTCCGATGGTAGAACAATCGGACTGGGCCCACAGAGGACTCAAGACAGAGTATCACCAGGTGATAAGCCGCTCAGACTTCAGATCATTCTGAGAGTTGTCACGCTTGGGTAGACTTCTAGAGAAACAATGGAACGTATACATGAAGGAGTACAAGCCACCGCCTCCTCCCGAGAGCTCATTCTTGAGAGAATATGCCTACAAGTCAAAACCCGAGAAAGGTCGTGAACACACACATCCGGCGAAAACCGAGAGAGGTCACAAGGAATCTAATAATCTAAGAATAAAAACACTCGGGAAAATATTTTCGCAATGGGCCGTGATCACATCTTGGCAATACAAACTTCCGAGGCAAAACATGGGACAAGGAACACAACATACACTAAGACGAACGGCAACGGCAATACTAGGGACAATAAACAACGACCGGACAATAAACAACGAACGGACAATAGGATAAACGAAAAACAGAATAGAAACAGCAAACAGAACTCAACTAACGAACGTACTGAATTTAAGGGCGGCGAGGTGATTTGCTTCCGCTGTCAATAAAAAGGACATTTCCAAAAGGACTGTGCCCAACCCAGGAAAATAGCTTGCTACAAATGCAAGAAGGAGGGTTACACAACCCGGGACTATCCCGATTGTACGGGAAACGACAAGGGGAAACAGTAGGAACGGTCCCTACTGTCACCCCTGAGACAGAGACCGTTACGGACGATCCAGCAGGTATCTCAGATACCAAAAAGTGTGTGATTTACAATTCCATCGATTTTACAGACTTTGTGGGTCTTTATATTCCTAAAGACGATCCCGAGATTAAGGCGTACTTCGATGATGGTTGTGAATCGCCGCGTATAGAGACTGCTGGAAAAACAAAGACTGTGGCAGTTTCCAAGACACCCGACACTATTCTCGCGATAACGGATATGGACAGTTTCCAAGGTGTAGAGATGCGTTCCACCAGTATAGATGATTTAAGGTTGGGGGAGGGTCGTACCGACAATATAAAGGACGCTTCTACATTCCTGGTAGAAGCGCTGGTGCACAGACCAGATGATTTTGTTCCGGATCCTGCGAATGGCTTTTTGGATGTAAAGAGGGACGGATTTCACTCGGCCGATGGCCTTTCTGATTTTAAGGTCGATAAAATCCCGACGGAACAATATCTGATTAACGGGATACTTCAAACGAACGTAGTCAGAGGTAGAGTGCATATGACAGTTTTGGTCAGCTCTATCTTGGTCGACGCATTGTTTGATCCCGGGTCCACTGGAACTTTTATCAGGAAAGACATTGGTGACAAAATACTCGATCTACTAAACTTGAAACTGGACAGTACAAAGAAATCTGTTATCATTGTGGCCAATGGTGTCAGGGAAGAAATAGAGGGCAGGGTTGCACTTCCGCTAACGATCGATGGTGTGACTAAAGAAGTCGAAGTAGGAATTATCGGTAACTTAAATACCGAGGTGGTATTTGTACTTGACGCTCAAGAGGAATTTGACATGGTGTTTGCAGCTAGACCAAAGGAAATATGGATCCCAGATGCTAAAGGCGAACCAAACACGCTGTCAACACGAATTACCGAGGATCATGGATGTTCAGGGATAGTGGAACTTCGGGATTGGGAAAGAGAGGAAATAGAGAAACTCCTGAAGAACAAACTACCGCCTAAGGACCAAAATGTGGGTCCGCTTCGGGCGACTCACCTAGTCAAACACAAAATCGACGTTCAAGGATATCCACCGATTAAGGAGCGTTACCGAGTTGTATCGCCAACGGTTAAAGAGGCAATGTATACTGAGCTAGATCGACTACTTGCCGAAGGCATCGTCAAAGGTTCTCACAGCGAATGGTCAGCTCCGATCGTGATGGCCAAAAAGTCCGACGGTAAATATAGGTTTGTATCGACTTCCGAAAGTTAAATGCGGTATCAAAGAAAGATGCGTACCCTCTACCGAATATGATAGATATTCTGACAATATGATAGATATTCAACCCCGTTCTTTCTTTTTCTTACAGTTGTCTCAAGTTATTTGTTTTGTGACGTGGCTTTTTAATTATTAAAATTAGGTCTCTAAGCCACGCACAAAGACATAAAAGAAAATTTAAAAAAATTAAGACACTTTGAGCGCCAGTCCTTTCTTGGGACAATTCAGAAAAACATATGTTGATTATGCCTAGATTTAAGATAATAAGATAATGAAACAAAATAAGATAATCCAAAAACAAACAAAAAAAAAACCAAAACCAAAAATATAGCCTCACTGATTGTTGGGTCCTTTCTTGGGATAGATGTTAACAACAATTCAGGTATCTGAGCCATAACCAACATAATTAATTAAATAAATATAAATTCAAGGCAAAGAAAAAACAGATGAATTATAAAATTAAGGCTAGACAACGATAGAGAGGGGTGGGACGTTAACTAACAAAGCCCTTTTTTAGAATAAATAAAACTGTAATTTATTAAAATAAATGAAATAAACAAAATTAACAAAATAAGGTAAAATCAACAAAATAATAACAAAAAATAACAATTTTATATAAGATAGGGAGGATCTTTATAACATAATAGGGGCTTGGATTAAATAATAAGATATAAATTAAAAGATAAGGATCATTAAAATAAGGGAATTTACATTATTCGGGACAAATTAAATTAAATGTAGTAAATATGGTTTATGGAGTTTAGAATCATTAATTTGGGATCATCAAAGACAAAACTAAAGTTAATACATTTTAAATATTTCATAATTTCGGTATTATTTTGAAGTTATAGTATACTTTAGAAAATTAGGATCTTTAAGGGGGGGGGGCATTCCATAGTTTCGGCACTCCGGATTTATAATTATAAATTAGAGGGAACACATAATTATCATAAAAGGGCAATAACAAATTGAGCAATAAATTAAATAATAAATTAAATAATATTGATTCAGCCAAGGAGTTAAAACAAATTAAATAATTACAATAAAAAAAGAAACTTGGCTGGATCGTAAAAGATAAAACTCAAACCTTTTAACAGAAGATACAGCAACAATCAATAAACACTAGTACAACTGACACTTTCAATTTACAGAACAGGAATGATTGAGTGAAGAGAAATTAGAATTAGCATAAGCGTCGCTTTTCGAGAGAATTAATAAAAGGGGGGAGAATCTGACTGCGCGTGAACCGTAAATTGGTTTCTAATAAGGGTAAGAAGTAGAGATCGCCCTTGAAGAACGTTGCCCATTGGTCTGCCCTGTCGCCTTTCCTTCTCTCCAAAAGTCTTCTTCTTTCCTCGCATAGCCAAGTCGTTTTCGCAGAGGAGAAATTCTCTCCTCTCTGTACTCAAGAGAGGGGATCAATCGTGGCAAACGAAACAAGACCTGTACGAGGGTGGCTGAAGCGCTGAATGGAAGTCCTTGCTTCGAACCGCAGATGTAGAGTAGACTCCGAATTGCTCCAACATAAAACAAAAAAGGCATACACAGCCAAAAAAATGCTCTTTCTCCTTTTCAGAGCCATGTAAATTTAAGATAAGATAAACCTACCAACCTATTAACGATAGGGGTAGTAATTTTGGTCCTTCCTCACTGGAACAAGCCTAAGGTCCTGGAAGATCAACCAAAAGAGACAACGAGATATTTGGAGACAGCGGAAACCAGAAGAGAAGTCGATTGAAGGTCACCAGACAGAAGAAGCCTCGCCAGAACGGAGGTGACGACAGATCCTAGTCGATGACGCAATGAGATGGGATGCTGCGAATCTCTACTCTTAATCCTCATAGATTAAGAGGCTCGCAGTAGTTTACATAAAAGATGGGGGGATAAGATAATATGCATTAATAAAAATTGTACTTAAATCTAAAATTGACAAGAGACGAGGAGTGCCGAATTTATTCAAAGTGTCAGTCTTTATTAGAAATTATGATTAGGAGGATTAATTTTGACTTTTTGATGTGTAGAAAATCTACCACATCACAGTTTATAAAAGATATCGAGCGATAAAGCGAGCTAAGGTAATTTAGTTTTCATATGTTCTCATCCCGCATGAACATTGACCTTTCTCCTTGCCACTCCCAAATTTGAATTTATTTTTTTGTTGCATGTGATCCATTTTTGTTTTCATTTTTGGTTATGGATTTTCGTTATCAATGCAACTAGATTTATGACTTTTGATAACCAACTTGCTTACTTATGATTTATTTGAAGTTATCGATTTTATTTGGCTAACTACGAAGTGCACAGAGAACTCTGGAAGTGGCGAAGCGAGACGTTTAGTTTTTTTTCTGCTTTCGTTCGATCCGAGGATATATTTTGTTGTTTTGAGTCTGCAATGGCCGAGGTAAAAACTTTTATTATCCTGGCAAGTTAGACAAAGTGTCAGTATTAATAGAATTACGTAACTTTGAAATCACTTTGTCTCACTTCGCCATTTTTGATTTTTTGGAATTTTGATTATGTAATATATTGTTTTCCTCGGGAGTGCTCACATACGCGTAATTATAACTATTTTTGGTGATTTATTCGATTTTATAATCCTAAATTCAGTGCTTTTTGATGTTTTATAACGGGATATGGCATGGTTGTAACATGATTCATTGTGCCTGCCACATGTTCGTTTCTTGATTCGTTTATTCTTTTCTTTTGAATCATTATTGATTTAAATTGAGTTTTGTTTCGGCAATGTTTGATGCGGTTGTAACGTCGCATAACGTGCCCATCAGACATTCGCCCCACTTCGAATCTTTAAATTAAAATTCAGAGATAACTCATTGTATTTTGGAGTCGATATAATGTTTAATTAAATTGTCGAATAACCGAACTATTTTCTCATTTTTGTAAATCAAACTACAGAACTTTCATTTGCGTATGATTTTTGTGATCCGATTGATTCCGCTTGATTATTGTTTGTGAAATAAACCAAATTGTTTCTTGTGTGAAATTCGGTCTCAGTTTCTTTTTCGTTATGCTCTTGCATGACCCATGACCTTGAGATGAGCCGGTAGTTGTTATTTTCTTAGGATTTTCAGGTAAAGGACAAGGTTCGGAATTCATCGTCATTTATTGAAATTAAATGACTGGCGCGACAAAAATTTGAGTTCCGCTGTTTTAATAAAACTTCAAGATTGTCGAGACGTAGTTCCGCGACCGAAGACCAGACCGCGTTACATGTCTTAAAAACTAAAAAACTAAACTAACTCATTGAGCCACCTAGGGCGAAACGAGAACAAAGAATCCTTTTTTTTTTGTTTGAGAATTGAACAATTCCCACAAAATTACTTCAAACCCCAGGAAATCTTATGAAATTGCTGAAAGTCCAATAAAATTTTGAAAATCTCTATGACTTATAATATCCTATGAAATAACGTAAAATCTCATAATATAACATTTCATGCATTATCATAAAATCTTTTTAAATTTCATAAAATTCCCTGAACTAACGTGAAATTATTAATATTTCTAAAATCTCAATAAATTTCGTAAAACCCTTGTGAATTCCTTAACATTATTCAAAATTTCCTATAATCTCATTAAATCTCTAATAATACCTTAAAATCTATTAACAGTTTCTCAAATAAAATTACTTACAATTCCACAAAATATTGTCAAATCTTTTAAAATTACGTTATTATCTTATCCAGTCTCATGATTTTGGTAGTAATTGATCTATAAATATATACATACGAGTATATGTAATATAGACTGTAAACTGATATATAAAAAAACAGACGAAGAGTTTACTGTAAGTAATCTGTTTAATTTTAAATAATGTTCACTAATCTTATATATTTTGAAATATGTATTGCTTCGCTAACAGTAATTTGTTCTCCACTTCAAAATAATTATTTTGTCAATGAAAATAAATTTGTTTAAGATAGTTTTCAAATACGATAATAGTGTGTTCGATATATTTGTAACATCACTTTTTAAAGGTAGGATTGTTTAATTTTGTTACATTCAATTGTTTAATTATATTTCAGACTAAACTTTTGTTGAGAAGGAATCAAGATCAGAAGATTCTAACACAAAGAATGGCATCTTATAAAAGTAGCACAATTCTTCCTAATTCGCCAGAGACGTCACCTGGCAGAGTAGATCTAACAGAAGATGATCGCAGTAAAAATTCTACACCAGAAAAACTTCATTCTTCGGAAGCGGTGGGACAATCAAAAGGGAGCAAAGGTGAAGGTAGTAACAAGTTGACGGAACAGCACGAGGATTCTGCAAACAAATCGAAGGATTTAACTTTAAAAGATATTAATAACTCTTCGAGAGAAGATTATGTCGATTCTGAAAATGAAATGTCAGAAATGGAAAAATTGAAGAAAGAACTAGCTGCAACTCGCGCAGAGCTTAAGAAAAAAAGAGAGAAGGATCCGGGAAGTAAAAGAAAACTTGTATTCGATGCTGGTAAGTCTACAAATTTCGTCAATTTGTATACCCATCGTTTTTAATAAATATTTGAATATTGTATCCGACATTTTTAGCATAACCAGAAAAAATTGCTAACAAATATTTCCTATTCATATCATATTCTGTGTACTTATAACAGTGAACTTTGATTTTATGTGTAAAATCTATTTTTCTGTAGAGTCAGTCACTACCGAGGATGCACTCCATGTTAAAACAATGGAGCGATATCAGACATTCGTTGGACGTACCAAAAGTGACACAAAAGTTGGTACTATAAGAAACTGTCAATCAATTTTAATTTAGTTACACAGGCGAACACGAATTTTGAGTCTGAGGTTTAAATATCAAATTTTGATTTCCTTCACGTAATTAATAATAAGAGTGTAACGGGCAGTATGGCCCGTTGCATACTTATATAATATTATCGATCGATGCGAGGCGAAACTAGGGGAATTCGACTCAGCGTCGCTACCCCCGACACTCTACGCATCACTGGCGAACACTTAAAAGCAACGACGCCTACGCCGTCCAGTCAGTTCGTCGATGCACAGCTCAGCTGTGGCAACTCGTTCTCTCTATCAGCGGGCGCTCCCATGGTAGAGAGAACAAAATCGACCTAGACATCGTCAACTAGATATATGGTTGGCAGGCGCTACTACATCCTATCTAGATTTCGATTCCGCACTGCGAAGTGGACTTTTTGCGTCTTCTTCAGGGAAAGCTTGGTTAGATATGTAATCAGAGGGCGCTCCCATGGTTACCTATCTGACTATAGTCATCATATTTCGCCGGCCTAAAAAACCGACCAAACCTGAGCCACCCGGAGAACGATTCACGAGGAAAATCTAACACCTGGGGAAACTCACTCTGTACCTACAGAGGGCGCTCCCATGGTCGTACACCGAAAGAAGGGCGTAATCCACCTCCTTAGAGTGAACCAGCTGTTTGATCGCGACCGGGTTAATTTTACACTAGTTCAGAGTCAACATCACGACATCTGCCTCCCACCTCTCTCTCACCGTACTGTACCGCTCATCGCCTAGAGAGAGGCCGGCTTAGATGACGCACGCCTCATTCACCAGATCCGCTTGCTCTGCATGTTTATTTCTCCTGAACCGCTTTTCTTAATTTCAGGAGCCGTCGTAATCGATCCGCACACACACACTTAAACGCAGCTCTCGTAGACTCGTTGACTTGCTCACTCACGCTTATCGCTTATCTCTCTAATCCGATTTATTCTCATTGTCGATTTACACAGACTTATTGTTATTACCTCGTCACACATATACCTACACGTTATTGATATTTATTTCACGCATACAAACTTTCACACTGGTTTTTAAATTAGATTTTTACATTTTATAGGAGAATAAATTGATCTTTGTAAATCTATATACTGAAATTATCGTGTTATCATTCATCTTTAAATAACCCTCAACTCTGGTTCGACTGAAGCGTCCGGAGACGAATAGTGGGGCTTCACCCCTAAATAACACCACCGTTACAAGAGAAGAATAATTTTGTCCTTAGTTTACTTTTGTAAAAAACCTGCTGCTTGCACAACCCAGCGGGCACGAAATTTAAAGACGTTTTTAAGACGTAAAGTTTAAAAGACCCAAGTCAAAAAACTTCTAATATTCTAAATACATACCAAAAACGTCTTTCAAACATTACGAGCCAAGCCAAGAAACGTCTAACGTACAAAAAGTGTACTAAAAACGTCTTTGGAACATTATAAGTTTTTAGATTTTTAGAATATTAATTGGCGTGATTTTTAGAACGTTTTGAGTCATTCGTGCCCCCTGAAAGCGTGGGTTAAAGAAATTTTCAACATCGTACATTTTCCCTCTTTTTAATTGTTTGAATGCAAAAATTTGTATGAAAAAAATTTTTTTCGTGTTGCTATTCAAATGATCCACACCGTAGAAGGTCTAATGATGCTTCACGAATTTGACCAGATTTTTACTACCACTTTAACAAATTAAAAACCCTTGGGTCTCATAGAATCAAGTTTACAGTGAAAAGGTGTCAAAAAAACGTATACAGTAATAGGGTTGAATTACATTTAAATTATAAATTTATCATTCTTTTTTTGTTGACCTGTGCTATTTTCAACTTAATGTGACTGGAACTATAATCCCGGAATTTAATGGTACCGACTTTGAGGATCCACGCTCATTTCTGGAAGAAATCCAACTCAATTTCAATACGGTCAACACTCCCTAATACGCGGTTATGTGAAAAATTAAAAGAAAGATTTCTTCTAATATTTTAATTTCTCGTTTTGAGTTATTCTTTTGACAACATACGATCAGTCTTTTTCAAGACTAAATATTGAACAGTAAAATCTTGAGAAGAGAACAAGATGGCTAATGCAATCAATACGCTACAACAGCTTTTCACGAACTTACCAACTGTCAATGGCAACTTAAAAGTCGGAATCGCTGTTGGACAGGATCCGTCGCTTGCAGACGATCTCAAGCTAAGAGTCTTGACTGCCGGACCACATACTAGCACTCGCTTGGTTGCCGTACAGAGTTCTGTCCGCACCTTCGCCAACGATCCACCATGAATGAGGGATGTTGCTGCTTCCGCAGCACTTGGAATTGTCGACTGTGGAATAATTGGATATATAGATAATGTTAACATCGATGAACGACATATCAACATGGTAAACTATCAGATACCTGTTGGACAACGTACGTCTGATGGAGACTGGGTAGTCGTCAACAATGCATCTCCTCCAGAAGAAGAAACCTAAGCTCCGAATATCACTTTTGAATCGATGAGAAATGCTAATCGGTTGTAATAGCTACCAAAATCATGTGGTATCTGACTAACCACCATACTGGAAGTAATGTCATGACCGGCTACTTACTGAAACTGGTCAAAAAAACATATCCAGATACATCTGAAAACGTCGCTGAATGGACCCGACTTGCTCACACGATTGGACAATGGGCCAATACAGTTGAAACGCTGAGAATTCTTGCTCTTCCAAGAATCAAAAAATTCAATTCTTGCTTACCTACACCCTGTGGGGAGAGTTCTTCGGCGATCCCGAAGGACCTCCAGCAGGAAGCTCGAGACAATCAGGCCATCTACATAGACAAAAAGTATCATCCACAGCCTCGACAACCACCTCGTTATAAAATAGGTGAGCTGATTCTGACCAAGACTCACATTTTATCTCATTAGATGCGAGGCGTGAACGCGGGATTTGCACCGAAGTGGCAGGGGCCTTATCCAATCGTTGCTCAACTCGGAGGTAAAATCTATGAGATCCTGATAGAAAATCGTGCAACCAAGGTTAGTGGAACGCAAATTCGGTCATACCATCCAAGGAAAGTCGAAGATACGAATTCCACAGCGGTAGATACTGCTCTAAGCAGCTTGGATGAAGAGTCGTCTCAACTGCCCACTCCACTTACAAATGAGTCAAAACTTGACAAGGGAGGTACTCTCACCATTTTCACTGATGGAGCATACAGAGCCAACGGAACTTCCGAAGCAAGAGCCGGCATTGGTGCTTGTTTCGAGGATCACCGAAGAGGAGCTGAAATCGACCTAATTTGAGAAGGAGGTTGAAAAAAAAGGCTATAGAGCTCAGGGAAGCAGTCGACAAAGAGGCGCAGAAGGATTATGGTGCAGTGAGTATATGTGATCCCAAAACTGACAGGTGTAGTGAAACCCACCCAAATTCATGAACAAGTTAACAATCCCGCGAACGTGAATGATCCCACAGTGACACATGGACGACCAATTGGCATAGAGTGTGCAAATGAACTTTCCCAAGACAACGATACTCAAAACAGTGTTTCCCTCATGGACGGTAAATTTCATGGTCCCATAAAAAATTTTCTCTGGGAGCCATCAAATAGAAATCAGACCACGAACGAGTTAGTGACCCACCAAAGAGACATTCCGAGCACATCCTTAAACCACAATACGTCAGGAGAATAATTTCCTCAGGATAGTGAATCCTACGCGTATTCAGCAAATACCGAAAGTGCAGTACAGAGAGTGTCCCCTGTTGTGTTGCAACCTAGCAACTTTAAAACTATCACCCATAATGCTTTTCATTATGGGGGCGAATTTCAAATCATGTAGAAAAGTGTAGAAGGAGGAGAAAAGAGTGAGAGAGATAGAGAGAGAGAGCATAGTATGAGTGAGATGAGCGATCGGCGTTTGTGTCACTCCGCCCTCCAGCGGTCAGTAAAATGTAATAATGTTTTTCTTTCATTGAATTTCATTTTTATCAATAAAAGGGTTTTTTATTCCTTAACCGGCTTTTCCCCTATAAAAATGGAGTGTTAAATTTATTCATATCCCTCAAAACATTTATTTTCAGACTGCGAAATAAATAAGTCATTTTTATTGAAAGTTAGGAAATTTAACTAAGTTGTCGAGCCACCTACGGTAAAGCAATTTCGGACTCAGGTCTAAACATGGTGCCTTCTGTGAGATTTGAATTTCACACATTCTGATTTTCTTGAAAATCATAAAAAAATTTTTTCGGTGACGCAACAAGTGAAAATGTGCGGTGGCGTCACTCGTGTATGATATAATTATTCATTTCCAATATTAATATTTGCATATAAGAATAATTGATCATAATTTTTAAAATATAGACTCATATTTCTAATTAGCGGAAAAGAAAATCATGTTTTTAAAACACTACTTTATTTCCACAGATGATCCACTGTCGCAGTTAGGTGCAAAGAAAGTTTCTAGATTTAACGAAATCTTAGAAAAACTTTACGAAGAAAAAGAAGCCAATCCAGCCAAAAAAAAGGTAATTATTTTATTGCATAAAACCGAAGTTATCATGTTTCGTGTCATTTAAAAAATTAAAGACAAAATTAATTTTGTATCAGTTAAGCGAGCAGAAAATTGGTTCTCTGAAACAAAAAGTTTCCTCTCAAAAAGATAATTCACCGGTTAACAATGTTTTTGTAAAAAGGGTTTTACATATACGCTGGAAGCATCGAAACAATATTACATTCGAATACGAGTTCATGGGCACTACTATTGGACCGCAGAAAAGTGTCACAGTTAATGGTAATGAGGATTATCCTATTGAAAAATTGAAGTCCGTTATTTTAAAAAAACACGTCGACGAAAAGAATCAATACTACTTCGATAACTCTGTTGTTACGTTGTCTCGATCTGATGAAACCCCGATCCTGGATTATAGGAACAATAAAGGCGAAAAATGTGACTTTTGGCAGTATTGTAAGGAGAATTTGAGGATTAAAGGGCGTAATATAAGAATACGGTTGCTAACAACAAAATTACTTGATAACCTTGATCACGGTACCGATAATTATAACAATAATGTCTAACGGTATGGTATACCGGCCCACAAATACGCCTGAGCATAGGCAACACGCCGAGCGATGCTCACCGGTGTCCACTCACGAAACAATACGCCTAACAATAGGCAAAAAAAGTCAGGTAACAATCATAAAAGTCTATTTTCAAGTTGCACACCAGACAACAATTAAACCAAATAGCGGGCAATATAAAGATTTAAACAGGTAGTGAATCTTGTAGTTGCACACCTGACAGCAATTAAACCAAATAGCGGGCAATATAAAGATTTAAACAGGTAGTGAACCTTGTAGTTGCACACCTGACAGCAATTAAACCAAATAGCGGGCAATATAAAGATTTAAACAGGTAGTGAACGTTGCAGTTGCACACCTAACAGCAATTAAACCAAATAGTGGGCAATATAAAGATTTAAACAGGTAGTGAACCTTGCAGTTGCACACCTAACAGCAATTAAACCAAATAGCAGGCAATATAACGCTATTTGTAAGATGCTTAGGAATAGACAATTACAAAGCGACCCTCACAGGTGTTCAGAATTCAAGTTACACACCTGACAGCAATTATGCCAAATTCTAAGTACCATCCAAATTGAGGATTACAAGGGGCACTACAAGACGGGGCAAAAGGGGGTTCCCCCAGGTGATACCACTCTTCCAAGATATATAAGGCGACTTTCGGCCTACAGCAACTCATTCTGCTCAGAATCACCCAGTCTTCAACTTAGTGCTGCAGACTAGCCAAGCAGTTCATCTTCTCCGAGATCAACAACGCACCTTTCGACGAAGATGTCCTCTAGAGCGATCAGCCACGCAGCAGTCCAGCCGGCAGCTTTCAGCCCAGCATCACCATAACCATCTTTTCGCACCAGGTGCAGTAGACAAGGGGAACTCCGTACGCTGCTCCAGGCTGGGGTTCCCCTCTTTTATATACTCTAACACTTTACAAAAGTAGTGGGTCAGTGCACGCTGCTCCAGGCTGCTGACTCCACTCTTTTGTTTCGCGCTGGTTTTTACTTGCAATATTTTTCGTTTCAATGGGTTTTCTTGCGCCATTTCAATTTCGTTGCTAGGTCTCTGCGTACGCTGCTCCAGGCTGCGGGGACCTAGCGCGAACCTCTTTCAGGCTAGTCACACTTCGTGGCCCTTTTTCAATTTCGCATCGCCAATTCTAACTTTAAGCGCGATGTTTCAATTCTAATATTCCTCCGCGTATTAACCTTACATTCGAAATTCCATTTATTAAATCTCTCACGGGAAGGGAACCAGAATGTATCAGTCCGAGTTGATTACTCAATAAATAAAGACAAATGCGGAACTCGGCTAGGGCCGTGAGAGACGGTCTTCACTTGCTAAATTCATAAACAATTAAGGAGAGCTGTCCGATTTTATCAGATTGTTATTTTCTCTGATTTAATCATTCATTTAATTCTAACTGTTTCATTTTTACATCCATCGCCGCTCACTCGGTTCGCGATGAGCATTTATTAGTTTATATCGAGCCTTTTCTTGAATTATTAATTTATATCGAGTCATTCCGCGGCCGAGTGACGATGGTTTTTTGATCTTGTAATTTTCTACATTATTTTCTCATGAATAAATGGTTATTTGATAATTAAATAAATTGCGTATTTCCTTGCCTCCATCGACAACTCACGACTCTTGATAACAAATTAATAATAATTTAAGGTTAAGAAGCCTATGAGAGGGCGTCAGCCTTAGCCACGAATATAATCAATTAAACTAAATATCCTTACTTATTAAATTAACTTGTCTTTACATGTCATCATTTCTCATGACATTAACATTATTTCTCATAACAAATGATACCAATAATGGTACCTCGATCAATGTCACATTATGATTGCAAATAATTCTAAGCAAACTTTAACTGAAAATACATATTTTTCAACAAACAACAGAAGCCACGAGAAGGAAAATAAAGCATATCATGCGTCAGAACCAAGTGAGAAAACGTCTGGCAGTTCTCTCTGTGATGATGGTCATAGTTCAAATTACTTGAAGATGCCTGGTAGTCGAAGCGACCTTCATACTAAAGCCAATATTATTTCCCCAGGATCCGTTTCATCTCCTAAATACTCATTTCTAACAGGATTGCGGCTGAATTCTCAGAAGGAAAGTTCTAATACGAAGAATTCCAAAACAACTTCGAATGCTATTGATGATTCTGATGACGAGAATTGGTCGAGCTACGCACCAATGGATTTTAAGTTTTTAAAGCCACAAACTAAACTCAAAAACAGGGATATAATGAAGTCTTTACACTTAGGAATTCCTCAAATTGGTTGGTGGACTTATCGGTACTTACCTCTTTATGGCTCCTGAAATTATTCTGTTTCGAGAAGCAGCGACGAAAGTCAGTGATATTTTGGCTTTGGCATGTACTTTGCTAGAGCTATACGAGGAGAAAGAAGTGTGGTCATTTGGAAAATGTTTGGATCCTTACGATACAATCTGGGATCTCCTTAAAAAGAAGGTAGTTCCTAAAATGCAGGAAGTACCGTTGTTCTTAAAGAAAAAGCTAATAGAATGTTTTAGTTATGAAGTAAACATAGGAATAGTTCTCATCTCAAAAGAACAGATAAGTCTTATACTTTCACAAAACATATTTATTTTTGTGATTTGAAACCGATATCGTCTTTAAAATATAAAATTTAAATTCAATGCGTCACGACGCCACGAGGCGACGCCACGCCGAGACGCAAGTGCGGGTGCGTTCTCAAGCGTTTTTCCTTTGCTAATGCATTCATTTCATTCCTAATTTAAATTCATTAATCTTGACTTCAATGTTTCAATTTTTTTTTTTTTTTAGGAATTATTCTTTCGAACTAGTGTGTTTTGTGTCTTAAATCTTGAGATCTGTGTCTTACATCTCGAGATCTATGTTCTTTTCACTCGGAATCTAATCGCGATTATAGATTCATTAGTTTTTCATTCTTTTTCCTTATTATTTTGATTCAAAATTAAAATTGACGTTTTTCTCATGCAAAGCCAAGCGGCAAAGTAGACTGAAAGCGCAAATGCGGATGCGTTTTCACGTTTTTAATCCAAAATTTACATTTTGTTATCACTTTAGGATTGAATTCTCATTTCATTTATTTAATTAAAAATACGAAAACGTTTTTTGTCGGTTCACAAAAAGTGACAGGTTTCCTAACCTATAAACATTCCCTGTTATAACCAATTTTATATCTATATATGTGCTTCCTTCGTTGAGCTTCGACCACCCGAGGTAACATTATCAGGAATTTTTCTAATAATCAAACAGCATAGATAAAATGGCCGCGATTAAACAAAAGCGCATCGCGCAAATCGTTCAAAAGGGAGTTTCTTTGGAGAGAATAATCGCGAATCTCCAAGCATATCTTGACGGTTCTACGTGTGATTCAGTAGGCGCGCAATTCCGCTTAGATAGAATCACTACGCTTTTTACCTAACGAGATTAGGCGCGCACTTGAGCGCGCGTGTTTCGTTTATAGAAAGTGAAATGAAAATTGAAATCCTCGAGCCAAGTCGAGAAAAGTCACGACTTGACGCTCACTTCATGCGTAACCAGTGTTTATGCAGGAAATGCATGTAAAGGTAACGCTATGAAGTTAGCCGAAATTCATGTCCTTTTTATAATAGGATACAGTCAATTTAACGACGAATTAACAAATATCGATCCTGAACATCGGCGACTTGAGGCATTTTTTGAAATCGAAGCAAATTATTATGATATCGAACCTCTGTTAAGAAATTGCAAAGTTCGATAACACCCAATAGTCCAACCTTGAATAACAGCAACATCACAATTTCCGAAAGGCAAGATCGACCAAGATTGCCGCATATAGCTTCGCAGCTTTGGTTCATACGCGTTCGGATCTCAGTAACTACCTAAAACACGCAATTAGCTAACGCTCTTGCCGGCTCAGCCCTTAATAAAATAGTAGCTTTTCCTCCGAGCGAAGAAAATTATGCGAAGGCGTGGAAATCTCTTTGTGACGCGTACGATCAGAAACGCATTATAGTAGCTGAACATCTCGATGCTATTTTAGATCTTCCAGTTCTATCAAAGGCAAACGCGGACGATCTCTCTTCACTCATTGATAAAACGCGACAACACGTCACTATGCTCAACTAGGTCGGGATTGATTTAAACGAACAAATCATTATTCGAATTCTACAATAGAAAGGTGTCTACCACCATCAATTTTAGCTAGATGGCAGGACAGACTAGAAGGGAATAAACTTCCCAATCTCGAGGGATTATACCTATTTATCCAAGCTACTGTTTTCAAACTGCGATCATTAGAGAGGGTTGTCTCGAGTGGCCGCGGTGTTACGGGGAAGCGAGGGGGGGGTGAAAAAAGCAGTCAACCTTTTCCCAAGGTGAGGAAGGTAGAGGGAAGGTCATTGGTGACTTCGACTCACACATCGAAAGATCCGATCTGCTGCAAGTGCGGTACTCGTCATCGCCTTCACCAATGTTCGGAATTTGACAGGCTCAATCAGGCGGAACGTTGGAAGGTCGTCAAGGCCAACGGTCTTTGCAAAAATTGCTTGAAACAACACAAGTCCCCGTGTCCGAATAAAAAACGTTGCAAAAGATGCAATCGTGATGATCATACCATGTTGCATGTCGATAAAGCTCCTTTTCCTCACAAATCAGAAGCTTCTCAAAAGGAGAGCAAAGCCGTGGTCGTCGAATCTCCAAAACCGCAAGCGTGACTAGTCGGTCATACTTATGCTTCCGGAATGTTTCCTACTAATTCTCAACTTATGACAACTGCTGTTTTGAAAATCCAGAACAAGCAGAGAAATTGTTTCACCGCTAGAGCATTGCTTGATTCATGTTCTACAATTAACTTAATTACTCAAAAACTTGCAAATTCACTTAATTTGAACAAACACACTTGCTCTATTAGTATAGGTGCTGTGAACGGATTGTGCACAATATCGAACGATTACCATACATCAAAACCACATTTCAGTCTATGTATACTAATTTCAAAAGAGAACTTAACTTTTTAATTATACCACAAATTGCTGATTTAATTCCCGGTGAAACATTTCCCCGAGATTCTTTCGACATCCCAAAAAATATCCAACTTGCGGATCCACAATTCCATGTTACCAAGTCAGTTGACATTTTATTGGCAGCTGGCACTACCCTTTCAATGTTATCAATTGGTCAGATAAGGTTGAATCATCAAAACTCTGAAATCATTTTACAAAAAACGATTTTAGGTTGGGTAGTAGCAGGAGGTTCAAATTTTTTTAAATCCTCAAAGCAGGAAACGTGCAATCTTGTGAAACTTGACAAATTAATCGAGCGATTTTGGATGATTCGCGATCCTGCCACTGCGTGACATGGCGCACTAGTCGAGTAGTAGTGTTTGAAAATTTAACGTTTGACGTAAAAACGTTTTCTAACTTCAAAGTGAGAATCCTTTATGTAATCCACTGCAGATATGCAATTTGTAAAAAAATGCCGTTTTCGTGTTCGGTGCCAAAGTGCGAAGGATACAGTTACAAATTTAATGCGAAAAGATCTACGTTCAAAGTGGCCAGTGATCCGATTTTGCAAAGAGAATGGGAAACTTGTGTGCCCGGTGTTAAAATAATAAAAAAAACTATTAAATAATAAAAAAACATTGTTGAAAACATTGATTTTGTTACATCCAAATTTCAAATTAAACCGCCAAATACTCTACTATTACACCACTAGTGGCAATTTTTAGAATTAACTGTAAGCTTCGATAAGGGAACTTCCGCCACCACGAGAGTCCCCGGACCTGTGTATACGATCGTGGACTATGAGCTAGAGACAAATAAGCCTATTCCAGGAGATTTCCACTATAATAACCACTTGGGAGGTTTTGAAGGCATGAGACAAAAAATCTGGACTCTAATAACCATATATATGATTAAACTATCTGCAAACCAAATAAAATTAAATATAAATATTATCTGTCAAGGATATAACCAAGTTGTTCTTATTAAGTATAGAAATCACCAGTTAAATAATCAGACAGATATTAGAGAAAAGTTCCAATTTCGAACAAGTGAATCTTAAGTTGAAATTGGAAGAGACATGGTATTCTCGAAGACTCTTTGAGTACGGGAAAGTTAGATATATAAATGGGATCTCAGTTGGTCTAGGGACTAAAACGGCAAAGGGAGATATTGACCCAGATTCTGCCTTTTTCTTAAACCAACTTTGTAATGTAATTTAATTTAAAATTTTTTTAAAAAATATGTCTTTTAAAAAAAATAAAAATGTCTCAAAAGCAATTTTAATTTCTCTTTGATGTTTCGCTTCCATTTCCTTAATCCTTTGCGTCAAAGCGTTACATTTTCCCGTTAAATCCTTTTTTTCCGATATCAACTGCTTTATAAATTTTAGGTGGCGTTTCACGACTCCATGGTATTTAAATTTTTGAGCCTGGAGGGCCAAAACGTGTTCTTTCCGCTGGGATTCGAGTTTCTCACAACCGGTGTTTCTCTCTGTCCTTAATTCCTTTTTCAAGAAATTCAGATTCGCTTCTTTTTCCTCTAATTGAAGGCGAGCCACTTCTAAATCGTCTTGTAATTGTGAGTGTGGAGTTGTCCTTGTTTATATTATGCTTGCATATCGTTTTACTAAAATAATAACTATATTTTCATAAAATATCAAAAGTCCACGTGGATAGAGTAGTGGGGAGGGAGGGTGTTGTCAAAATTCCACGGCTGTCCACAGGGAGGAGAAGGGGGGTCAAAAGAGGTGAAAAATTGTCCACGTAGTTTATGGTTGGCCCTTTAACATGTTTTTCTTATCATTTTAGGTTTCTGCGGGTTTTGGAGTATGGATGGACAAAAACGATTATGACACAGTAAAATACCAACGAACCACTACTGTGCCCAGATTTATAAAAAATGTTGCTTCTATAATATTTACTGAAGAAGTGCTGAAACAATCCAGTGTGACGGGTAAATCAAGCAATGCCTATGTCCAAGAGGAAGGTGAAAAGAAGCTTGCTCTTGATGCAATCAAGCTGAAAGATATGACTGGTAAAAAGGCCATATTCCATGGAAAGAAAAGGCAAAGCAGAAAGCAAAAAATCATTATTGAAAGAAAGAGTGAATCTGTCTCTTTAACTCTTATGATTTTCTGCTTTCTGCCAGGCGTTTTCTGCTGCCATAAAACGGAATGCTTTTAACTAATTAAGTTCCATATATCTTTTAATTACATGTCTAACGAATATTCCCTTCTTGCAGCGATTTCGAGCTTCTGGATGCAATCGAAGAAAATGAAGGAAGAAGAAATAACAACGCATCTGTGCAAAGTCCGAAAATATATAGGCGAAAAGATAGCGTGCTTAAACCGTGGATCCAGAAATGAGAAGTCGTCTCGGAAGCGAAAAATCAAAAACTTTGGAGGAAAAGAAGCGAAGAAATCAAAGTCTCATATACCAGGTGTGTAAATATGAAACCGGAATTTGCCAATAGATGGCTCTACCTTTCTATGAAGTGTAGGGAATCACTAATGACCGTTTCCAATAGAGACTTTCCTCTCTATCATTGTGATACTTCGTGTCTACGAAATACATTAAGTTTTCCTATCTACAATATTATATACTTTGGTCCGCGGTTGGATGTTCTAACATCCCCACTTCTTTGTAGCTCTCGACGCCATATTGCTCGACACACTTGGTGACGGACCGTAGCGGGAGTAAGACGTGTTGGCGAATGCGCGTGCAATGCGCATGTCTGTTATAATAAATTATTCTGTGACTGAATTGTGGTGAAGCTTATTTGTGATCCTAACCTAGAATAGGACTTAAATATAAATATATATATATCGGGACACACGTAAACCCTATAGTAGTTACCGACAAACCGCGACAGTGACCCCATCTTGTTGTTCACATCACTGACAAAGATTTTTGACTCACAACAATACAAGTTTCATACAATAGTATAGTTAGTAATAGCGTTAAAAATGTCAAAATTTGTGCCCGGAAAGTTTGACTTGCGGACAGCATTGATTTTCTGTTACCATCTGAAGAAAACTGCTGCAGAATCGCATCGAATGCTTGTCGGAGCTTACGGTGAGCATGCTCTTGGTAAATCACAGTGCTTTGAGTGGTTTAAAAAATTTTTAAATGGCGATTTTGACGTAAGAAACGAAGAACGTGGAAAACCACCAAAAAAGTTTGAAGACAGCGAATTGCAAGCATTGTTGGATGAGGATGATGCTCAAACGCAATAACAACTCGCAGATCAATTAAATGTGACACGAGAAGCCGTCTCCATACGTTTGAAAGCCATGGGAAAGATCAAGAAGGTGGGAAAATGGGTTCCACATGAACTGGATGAAAGACAGCAGAAAAACCGAAAAACCACTTGCGAAATGCTGCTCACCAGGTTCAAAAGAAAGTCATTTCTCCATCGAATTGTGACTGGCGATGAGAAATGGATATATTTTGAGAATCCTAAACGTAAAAGATCATGGGTAACTCCGGGCGAACCATCGACCTCGACTGCAAGGCCAAATCGCTTTGGACGGAAGACAATGCTCTGTGTTTGGTGGGATCAGAAGGGTGTCATATATTATGAGCTGCTAAAACCTGGAGAAACCGTTAATACTCAACACTACCAACAACAAATGATCGATCTGAATCAGGCTTTGCGTGGAAAACGACCAGAATATCAAAAAAGGCAACACAAAGTGATTTTGCTTCATGATAATGCACCATCACACACAGCAAAACTGGTTAAGGAAACGATTGAGGCATTTAGTTGGGAAATACTTGCGCTTGCGGCTTACTCACCAGACATGGCTCCGTCCGATTACTACCTATTTGCATCGATGGAACACGCACTTGCTGAGCAGCGCTTCACTTCTTACGAAAATGTACGAAAGTGGCTCGATGACTGGTTTGCCTCGAAAGAGCAACAGTTTTTTTGGCGTGGCATCCACCAATTTCCAGACAGGTGGGAAAAATGTATAGCTAGCGATGGAGCATACTTCGAATAAAATATTCTTTATCATTTTTATACAATAAAAGTGTATTTTTTATAGAAAAATTCCGGTTTCATATTTACACAACTGGTAGATAGGGTGGATGATGATACTTCTGAAAATGAAGAAACTCATCTTGATCAGAGTGTAGGTGGAGTAGGTGAACATGAAGCAGTAACTTCGATACAGAGCGACCAAGAATCACTGAAGGACACTGAATCCTTAAACAGTGAATTTTTCCCGGATTCTCTTGGAAAAAAATTAGCGAACATATCTGATAGCGAGGACTTCGATAATGCTATACACCAATTTTACTACCATCGTTTAATTTATTTAAGAGAATATTTATTTTCAGTATTAAAAGAAACAGTTTTATTTTAATTCTCGGTATCTAAAATATCGTTAATTTAATTTGAGAGAAATGTATTTCTTAGTATTTAAGTATGTAAAATAGTTTAATTTTAAAAGAAATAATATTCTTAGAAATTAAATGTAATATAATTTAATTGAGAGAATATTATTTCCAAGAACCGTTCGAGCATCGTAGCGTCGACGAGTCTCTTAATTGGTTTTACCGAATAATTCGGGCGGCCAGAAACAAATGACGAGTCCTCCCCACCTTTTTCCAAATCGTGCGTTAGTTTTAATAGCCGATCGTCGAGAATCGTTTTCAACGATTCAGTAGTTCACCATCGAGCAATCGACGAGGATCACGCTCTCGGTCGTACTTCGTATCCTACGAATTGTATTCGTGTTTCGACGCGCTCGATCTACAAGTGTACCTACGAAATAAATTCCATTTTGCTTTTTACAATTTAAATTCAAAAGTGTTTTCTTTTTTTTTCCGGTCTCTTTGATTTTTTTTAGCGATCTCCCCGGAATTTCCAGCAGATTCATTGAGGTTCCTTCGAACCTGTCAATCATCGTGAGTTCTTTCTCCAAGGATCGAGTGTTCTTCAGTTCCAATCATCGACGTGCGAGAGAGTTTTTTTTGAGTGTCAGTGCGCGTTTTAATTCTAGTTCGTTTTCGTTCGTTATTTTTATTTTTTTTTTTTCTTTTCTCTACAATTGTGTCAACCGGCTATCCCTCCCCGGAGGAGTGACCGCCGATTACAATTGCGTTAGGTCGAAGGGTACTGACTCGTCAGTGACCTTCGATCGTTCGCGTCGCGTCCATAACGCGTTTCCGGTTTCGCGAATCAAGATCGGTGTTTTCGAATTCGCGTTGTTTTTCTTTCCTCGCATTCGTGATTAATGAACACGACCACCCCTAAACCTCGTAAGCGTCGAGGTAAACCACAGAAACGCCTAAACCGAAGGCGTCACGATAGCAAAAGGCGACAGCTTCTTGCGTCTCAAGAGATCGCGGATCCCGATCTCTCTCCCACGCATTTTCTCGCGGGACAGGACCCGGAGAAGAGTCCCTCGTTTTACGCAGCCGGAATTTCGAAAAATCGAATTCACGAATTTCCTCCGTAATTCTCTCCCCTCGTGCCCCCTAAGGTCGATTCACTATTTTTCCAGATCCCCGCATTGACTCGGCCTCCGACGGAAGGCCTTCCAGAAGCGAAGGAAACCGAAAGCACGGATCAGGACATTCTTATAATTCCTTCCTCGGATTCCTTGGATTCTTTCTCCTTTTCGCCGCAAAAATTCCAATCCAACGTTCGTTGCGCCCTCTTTAAGAACTAACCATTAAAGATCTTATATCAATAATACTGTAAGTACATTTTATACATGTTCGTATTTGTATTTTATTATATATTTCTACTTTTTCTATAAAGTGGTTTCAGAGTAACCGGAGATTTTCAAAATTAGACTTAATTTATTAACTTGAAAATTTAAATTTCTTAAATTTTTAAGCACGAAATCAGTCAATTTTAAATGCGTAATTCTATAATACTTTTCATTAAATTTTTAAAATATTTTTTATGATGGGTTCTTTTCAATTGCAGATTTTCAAAACTGACGAAAATTGATTGATATGAGCTGGATATATGATCTTCTTTAAATATAAAGTCAAGAAAAATACGTTTTTATACCTAAGGATAATCTGAATTTGTAGTTGAAATACATTTTTCTAATAATAAATAAAAACCTATTACGAAACTAGTTTGTAATTTATTAAGTCCTAATACTATAAATATCATTAGTACCCGAATACGCACCTAACGAGACCTATTGACAACCTTTTCAAAACATTATAAACGTCTAATACAAAACAAATGAAAATCCTCTAAAAACATTATAAGCTCCAAGCAGAAAGCACATTGAAACCAAATAAAAAGTATTAATGAAAACCTTTTCAACTCCAAATACATATTACTTAAAAGCGTATTTGATTCCTTTAAGAATATTTCGAAATCTTTGAAAACTGATTAATATCAAATAAAAACCACGTAGAATCCAATTACAATTACAAAAATGCCGAATAACACCTAATTTAAAAAACCAAGTTGAAAACTTTTAGAACCTATTAAAAAGGCTCTGTACCTAATAATGAAACCTAATAAGAATCTATTAGGAAATCAACAAAAAACGAATGAATTAATCTTCGAAACCGGGAACAAAACCTTAATAGAGATTCATTTGGTCCTAATAAATGCATAAACCTATTAGGTTTCTAATATATTTTTAATAGGCTTTTTTACCAGGGTATATAAATGGGATCTCAGTTGGTCTAGGGACTAAAATGGCTGCCAGAATAATCCCTGATATCAATGATGATCTTGCTTCTTTTCATTCTGAGTTAAATGTAATAAATACTGTTACGGAATCCATTGCAAAGGGAGATATTGACCCAGATTCTGCCTTTTTCTTAAACCAACTTCATATATTAAATTATTTACACAGGAAGACAGTTTTTAATGATGATACCAATCACAATAATGTCATGCTTTCTCTCTTGTCTCATCCGTCTGAATTTGTTAGGATTGCATTATCTACTTATTTCTCTCATTTTCTAAGAGGATATGATGACAGAATTACACTTTGGATATCATCATTTCTAGGTGTTAAGAAATTTAATTATAAATCCTTAGAAAGCTAAGGATTCTTACACTTAACCAATTTAAGAAGAAGACATTAATAGGTTATAACCTGGAAAGGTTAATTTAATGATATTTATTGCTTAGATATTAATTCACCCCCATCTGTTGAGATGAAGTTTAAATCTGTTGCTGAAAATTATCTAAATTCAGATGAAGTAACTAATCCAGAGATCAAAAAATTGTTTCAACCAACAAGTTATTTCAAAAAGGAAGAACTGAAACCTATCTTAACAACCATTTTTCCTTTATATCCAGCTCTAGCACACGAATTATATAAACATTCAAACTCAGGAATCTATTTCGAACCTCTAGGCGATATCAGCCTAATCTCTGAAAAATGCCCCCGTCCCTCAACCCATTTAAGCAGTAAATCTTTCCTACTCCCTTTTCCTAAAATGATCACAAAAACGAATGACTTCAAAAAAAGCCAATAAAAAAAAATCGCATGAAATATAGTCCAAAGAACAAATTCCTCTCAGCAAACGATAAAAGAAAAGTATTCATTCTCCCATTAAGCATGAAACTCGTAGAATACTTCTCTCGTATCATAATCAGTAGATAGCAACCTATTGTAAGCATAACAATAAGACAATATGTACATCTAATTCCAGGAAAATGCTATCAGAGGAATTTGTTCCCCAAATCGCGGATGAAGCAGAAAACACAAAACAATTTACGGGTTTTATCCCTAAAAAACTAAACAATTTCTTTTGTTGCAAGAAACTATTGGAAGAAGGTTACATTGTGACTATAGAAATGGTCTATGGTCAGATAATGTATGTCGTGCGCAATTGATCCTAACTTCCCAATTTCGCACGCCAACTATATTTTCATTAGAGGCACCACATGCTCCGTATCATAAAAAGTAGAAATAAAATGCGCAAAATGCAAAATAGTTAAAGTGGTTGGATCCCCAACTAAGCAAGGACTAAAGTGTTATTTTCTGTGACTCTATTTACGCTTACGCTTACGTGACTCCAAACTAACTATTCATATGCTGGACCACATCCATCGCTATTTTTTTATCGCATATTGATGGCGTTAAATTGATACCATCCTCTCGGCGTTCGCGAGCACTCGTCCGATAATTGCCTCCTTTCGCGACTTGTAAAGTAAATAGCTATTAATATAAAAATCCGAATTTTCAAATGTCATTAAGGACATGTGTATATTATGGGGAATTTTACACCATAAGAGCAAAATTTTAGCCAACTTTACTCGCTCAATAATAAATATTTCTTGATAAAACTATAATAGGCAACAATTGATCTACCTCCCTCTTGCATGAAATGGAAGTAAATCGTCGTTAAAAGTTTTATGTATGTTAAAAATGTAATTTAACCTGATAAAATTAGAATCAGCATACAACTTTTATCGTATAATTTCAGATTTTATTGTAAATTAAGTGATAAGAATGGACTTTTATCTACCTCTTCTGCACGTGCTGGCTGACAAAGCCTGTAATTATCGTGCGTTGTTTGCAATTTTTGGTTATAATAAAAGGAAGATATTACTTTGAAGTATATAATCTGAAATTATACAATAAAAGTAACTTTTTTTTTTTAATTAATTAAATTTTCATCATGTCAACTGTAAAGTTTATGACTGTTCTCTTCTGCCTCACTATGCTGATTCTTTTTCTATCAGGTAAAATTACATTTTTTTCAAAATATTAAAAATGTATTGTGACTGATATGACCGAAATCCTTCAAGATAATTTAAATGTTTTAATACTAAAATCAATAAGATGATTAGTTACTTATGTATTCATGTTTTAAGGGTGTTTCTTACTATCTAAGAGAAATAATAGTGTTGCCAACTTTACGCTCGATTTACCTCTTTTTTTTTTCAACTTTTATACTTTTTACTTTATTTTTGCAAATTTACTTATTTACATACAACTTTTAACGGCGATTTACTTTCATTTCACGCAAGAGGGAGGTAGATCAATTATTGCCTATTATAGTTTTTTTATGAAATATTTATTATTGAGCGAATAAAGTTGGCGAAAATTTTGCTTTTATAGTGCAAAATACCCCTTAATACTCACATGCACTTAATGACATTTGAAAATTCGGATATTTATATTAAAAATATTTTATGTACAGTCACTGGTGCACACGAACGCCGAGGGGTCAATTCTACACCTACTCGATCAAAATTCGTACCCCAATATTATATAGGATAGTTTGGAGTCACGTAAGCGTATAAGCGTAAATAAAGAGTCACAGAAAATAACACTTTAGTCCTTGCTTAGTTGAGGGTCCAACCCCTTCCACCACTTTATAGTGATGCTGCAAATAACGCTGAATCTCCAACATACACTACCGTCGGAAATTGTGCATACGCTGGGCTGCCACAGACTAATGTACTTCAAAAAAGTGACAAAAGTGACCAATTTTATATAAAAAGTGACAAAAAGTGACTAACTGTGAACAAAAAAAGTCACTAAAAGTGACTAATTTTCGCTCAAAAAGGGGTCTGTTATGTCCATAGTAACACTTAGTATTAGTAATTATAGCACTGAATTTGGTGATGAATACCAAGGTCACAATTTCCAAAATGAATTTTGTAAGTCACACAAATTGTAACTCGTTTTATTACAAGTAGATTAAAAAAACTAAACAAAATTATCACAAAACTGCAGTATTTATATTGCACATTTCCACAATTCTTTAGGATAGGTACTAGAAAACCTGAAAATCATGAACTATATTATTTAGATTTTCTTTTCTTTTTTGAAATAAAATTTAAAATATAATTTTTTCTCTTCGCTATACTGTCTTCTGGGTTTTATTAATTTCATCTCGCTTTTTCTCAGATTCTTTCCTCAATTCTCTTACTGCTACAGGCATAGCCTGGGCGAGTTGAATTTCTTCCATTATCTTTTCCTTTTAAAAAGTGACTTATAGTGACTTTTTATTAAAAAAGTGACTTATAGTGACTTTTTCTTAAGAAAGTGACTAAAAAGTGACTTACAAAAAAATAAGTGACTAAAAATGACTTAAGTGACTGTGTGGCAGCCCTGTGCATTCTACTCACGTGAGCGCTAATAAAAATCACTGCTGACTTCGAACCACGATATCTCAGTGAAAAAAAGAGATAGGATATTCTTAAAAAAAACAGTTGGAAAGCTTATAAAATTCCACGTCCAGTGGTACCCAACAAATATTTTTTTGACCTTCTGAAAATAATACAGCTGGATTTAATAGAGGGGCTTCACCCCAAATAAAACACATCATCATAATTTATATTATTAAAGGATTATTTAAGGGCATGTGTTACTTACCATATGAGCAAATTTAGATAACCCGGGTTTTTTTCTACGATTTTTACATTTTGAAAAAAATTATAGTCAACATCCGTCAAGAACGTGAACACGGACGGATGTTGATTAGAATTTGTTTGAAAATGTAAAAATTGTAGAAAAAAATCCCGGGTTATTTAAACTTGTTCATATGGTAACTAACACATGCCCTTAAATTATTTAACATTAAAGAATTATTTAACATAATGATTATTATTTAAATTAAATTTGACAGTTATCTAATTGTAAGCAAAACTATTTTTTACTTAATTATAATATATAGACATTTTTTAATCAAGTCGTTCGATAAAGGAAAATAAAGGATCTTTCAATACAACTGAATTTAAGTTTAAAAATTTTTTCAATTTTTCTTTTTTACTGTTTATTACATTCTTTTTCTATTGTTTCGCGACTGTAAAATATATTGAAATTTTTGAATGAACGAAAGCAAGTTTGCCACTGTTCAACACAATCCTTTGGTACGGAAAAGAAATGGATCTTTTTCCCTTTTAATTTTTTTGTTTCATACTCATTTGTACAATTCGGTATTATACAATAGCTTCCCCCCATTTTTATTCACACTTCATTTAAAAAACTTAAATAAATAAATAAATAATATGAAAATTCCTCTCGCTATTTCAAATGTCAGATGTGTTAAGCAGGCCAGGCCGGTCAGGCTTATAGAGTGACGATTGACGCGCCTCTACTGGTCACTCTGCAGCTGCTTAAGTGGAGCCCTCTTATGCCTCTTACATCATTATTTTATTCGTTAATATGGGGATAATATTGTAAATAATTGTAAATAATAAGAAATAACAATAAATTTTATTAAAAATTTGCAATAATTTGAAATCAAAATTACTAATGAACAGAATCAAAAGCATAAGAGGGTTCCACTTAAGCGCCATGAAGATTTTTTAAGTTTTCTTGGCTTAAATTAAAGATAAGGTTTCAGACTCTATGTCGTATAATTTTAAACTTTTTAAAAAAATTTTCCTAGGTCATGCTAGAAGTTGAAGTTGAGGTAGAAAATTTGAGAAAATTTTTTATTTTGTTTTTAAACACCACACGTGCTGTATTATTTTCAGAAGGTCCTAAAAATATTTGTTGGATACTACTGGACGTGGAATTTCATAAGCTTTCTAACTTTTTTTTTTTTAAGAATTTCCTATCTCTTTTTTTTACCGAGATATCGTGGTTCGAAGTCAGCAGTGATTTTTATTAGCGCTCACGTGAGTCGTATGCACAATTTCCGGCGGTAGTGTATTAAAAAATAAAATAAATTCTGTGATGAGAATGTAAAAATAATAGAAAAAAACTTAATTGGTCTTTTGCTTTATTCTAATGAAACCTTTCCCAATTGCCTTCTAATCCGCTGTGTTTTTCTATATATATTATACTTTTAAAACGAAAAATTCGAACTCTATCAACAATTCCATAAACAATTATTTATACAAAGTAAGAACGTTTAACAATTTTTTTTATCTGAAAAATAGCAACAAAGTTGCTGTATTAAATATTTTATATAACTTACGATATCTATTTTCAATTATGAAATCGAACTCGTGCGTTCGCGCGAGCGTTTGTCTTTCTTTTAATGTTATTTTTCATCATCTTTTTAGAATTGGATTTTCTCGTATCACAATATTGTGATTAACGAGTAATCTTCAGTTTAATTCAAAGTATAAATTTGGGTTAAGCGAATCGGCCATGAACCTTGCTTCGAACTCTTTGTGAAATGTTAATTCATTACTTGAATTTGACTGTCCTCTGTAACTTGAATTCATTTTACAATTTTATTTCAAATTCAATTATATATAAAAAAAAACATCTGCCCACTTTGCAGGCATATTCTCATTTGCACGTCGCGCTCCGAGTTATGCCCTTAAATTCCCTTATGGACACAAAAGAATCGATTTTTCAAGAATCGAATCGGGATCAAACACCTCTTGTACCCAAGATACTTTTTGCATAAAACGAAGAATTAAAAATATAACTTCAAACTTGAATATTTTTATTTTACTTAAAAAATATTTTAATTATATATTTTCTCGCTATGTACGTATAATTCTAGTTAAAAATTAATTAATTCTACAGAGGGAAAAAATTCCAAATTTAATATTTGTTGAGTAAAATGAGTATTTTAAATGAGTAAAACTAGTATTTTATAAAAACTGTAAAAATTAGTTCTATGAGTTCTATGAGTGAGTAGTAATAAAACAAAATAGAATAAAAATATTCCTTATGAAGTTATATCACCTGTTTTTCAAAAATCTTAAGGGTTACGTTTTACAATAAAATCCAAACTTTATTCCTCCTCGTAGCTCCTCCGGAGTTCCTCCTCCATCGCTTCCATTTTATTAATGCTTTGTTCCTGGGTCATTTGTTCCATGAGTTCATGATTATAAGTGGAGTGAAGCATCAAGGCGAGAACTCCAGCCCTCGAAGCCATATTGGATCTGATTTGCCTTTCCTGTTCGATCAATTCATCGATTTTCAGCCACTGTCTTACTCTCTCCATATCTATTTCAGCTCGACGTAATTTTTCCCAGACGTGATGTTTAACGCAGCTTTTTTTAGAAGCTCTACAAAAGTCTCCAGTAACGTCGAAGACGTTAGTTACGAGAGGACAACCGCAAATTTCCGAATCGCTGATTTTTGTATCCTTGCAGTGCTCGGGACAGAGAACTCGAAGTCTTTTACAGTAGGTGCCATTCACTGCGTTGTAGAAGTCGCAGAACATCACCTGGCCTTCGATTATGGTTTTGAAATTTGAACCGAAGGATTCTTGAGATTCATACTGAAAAAGAAAGAATTGAAATGGTAAATTTGATAAATAGTAGGAATATTTTTTCTGAAAAATATTATTACTATTATTAAAATATTATTATTAATATTATTAATAATATTATTACTATCCTGAAAAGTTTTACCTTGTTAAAACACTTTTCCATATGCTTAATCGCATTTTTGGAACTGATTTCCTGCCCACAAGTGATACAGTACGTACTCATCTCCATATCATCATTTTCATCAACTTCAGCTTTAGGGTCGATTGTCGAAAGCTTGGCTCTTTCGACAATCTGATCCAATTCTGTGTGTCTCTTGTCTAACTCTTGTAAAATTCTCCTGACTTCATGTTGCTGTCTTCTCACAGACTCCAGAGCCCTTCTGTTATTTTGTTCTGCTATGCAAGGCGTCATAGCCCATTCTTGCAGCCTTTGTGGAAGAACCTGGTAAATTCTATTCGTTGCGAGCTTCATTCCACACTCGTCAGAACAATATTTGCTACCAAGACGAGACTGTTTCGTACAGGCTGGACCATAACAATGAATTGGAGGATCTAAATGCTCGACCCTTTCATTACTTGAGTCTCTTCTTCGTTTTCTACTCGGCTTGGGACTTTTGTTGAGGCTTTTCAATTTTAGAGGATCACCAGATATGCGGCAGGTTTTCTGAACGCAGCGGAGTTTTAATCTTACGGAAGGTCCGAATTTTTTTAGATGTCTGAAAAAAGAAATTCACTATAAAAATAGAAGCTATGTAGTTGAAATTAATAAATAGCAAATATTAATAAATAAATAAATAGCAAAATATTTTAAATTATTTATTTTAAATTGGAAAAGGATCTTTGTACCTGCAGGCGTCGCACTTTCCGCAGTTTTCGATACGAAGACATCCAGTGCATTCGCCACAACGTTTTGAAGATTTTTTGACGACGGGTGTGTCAAAATTTGTTATAGTTTCATAACGATGAGCGCGTTCTTTTTCTTTGTGTTTTTTATGCTTTCTATATTCTCGGTCCGATCTTTTTGGTTTATACTGAGTGACGAGGGTCGGATCTTCTTCTTTACAACGCTGGAAAATGCGAATCGAATTTATATGACAATATTCACAAATAATAACGGTAATTATTTTTGGGATCAAATACTTACGACACAGAAGAAATGTTTGATATATTTCGCCTCCTTTTCCGTTATATTTATACAATCGCCGTGATACCATTCTTCGCAGGCATCGCAGCCGCTGTAAAAAAACCAAACGAACATTAATTCTTTTTATACTTTTTAAAAGTAATTAACATTACAGACAAAAACGGAGTAAAATAGTTATTTTATTAAGATTATAAACATGTACTTAAGTTATTTACTCACATCATAAATCGAGAACTATCAGAACTGCGGCAAATACAATATTCTTGCTCATCTTGTTTTAAAAGAGTTGCGATTTTGCTTTTTCTTTCCGGTAGCACAAATTGCTTTGCAATTTCTTCTCTCTGCAAAAGAATGATAAAATAAAATTTCAATTTATATTTTTTTGCTTCATCTTCCTATATTTATGTACTTCATTATACAAAGAAATTGCGATTCTAAACAGAAAAAAATTTCGATAATTTAAATATTTAATTAAAGCTGGAAGCAAACATAATTTGCTTCCTCACAGAGGAAGCATTAAGTAATAAATATATATTTTTTAATTTAACAATAACTATTTTAAATAATAATTTTTCTTAGTCTTTAATAAACCATAATTCTAATTATTATATATTAATTTATTTTCTTATTGCCTTTTGAAATAAATACTTTTTACGACAAAAGAAACATTTTACTTTCTTACATAAGCTTTGAATTTTGATTATTTGAAAACTTATAATCGAAAAATTAATTTTGGAAAATTACAATTAACCATAACTTTCTTATTTTTCACTGAAATGTATTAATTTTATAGGTCAATCGATTTGTCTGGACACAAGAAATTTTTCTTCTTTTTACATCAGCTTTGAATTTTTATTATTTGAGAACTTATAGTAAAAAAATCAATTTTACTAAAATAATAAAAGTACATCAAATTTGGAAAATTAGATATTTTGTTAAACCCTTGTAAGAAATTCAACTTAGTATACAGTGAAGTATATGCAAAATTTAATCACTTTATCTACCACGTTCTCAAAATATTGCAGGATCGTGACGATCGTGATATACATACATACATACACACACACACATTCGGACAATTTTTCAGGACATCATATTTTCTTCTTTTGGGGATTTTATTAGCACTAGGTGCATAGGGATTTCCGAGTTGCCGCTATGGACATCCCTTGCTTGGTAAAAGCAAGACCTATCAGGCCATAGCTAAAGGCGTTGTAACTAGAGTTGCGTGTTCATTGTGTACACTCGAGTCTCCCAAATGTCAAGAAATTCTTTATCCTCTATAGTCACATCAATTGCGCATGCGTATTGCGTATAATATAATATTTTTTAGCATTTTAAATTGCGCGCGAATAGCAATCAATCAGATGCCGAACGCAACGCGTGCGCAGTGGTTACAAGTGGGATTTGAGAAAAACGGACTTGAGATTTGAGAGAAACTTGACTTGACATTTAGGAGAACTTGAGATTTGGGAAGTTGACATTTGAGAGACTCGAGTGTAGTTGGTTGATGATGGTGCGATATGTTGTATTGCAGATGGAGTTAGTAGTAACTTGCGTATTGGGCGGGAAATTCAATATTTGAATGTCGTTGGTGATTACAGATCAGTGGGGTTTGCAGGCCGTTGAAAGCGTGAATTTCAAAGCATGAAGAGTAGATAAAAATGAATGAATTATAGAGATAGATTACAAGTATTTAGAAACTTTATAATTAATTGAGAAGCATAGCTGTTCGGATCAGAGAGATAAGCCTCCACGCTGAAAGGTGGAAACTTTTTAGATTTAATTAAAGATCTTTCCAAAGTTTTTCGCTGATCAAGAAAACGAGGACAAGCCAGGGCATAATAGTTGCTTCTAATCCGAGACAGACTCACTATGGTATGTCTCTTCTTTTTAAGGTGGTTTGAAAAAACCACGGTTTGGGTGTTTCAGAGAAGTAGTTAGCAAAATAGTAAAGGCCTACATTTCTTTTTTCACTTTCTTTTTTTAAGTATAAATTGGTGGTTTTCATAAGTTGAGAGGAGACAATGTCATATAGATCTGTGTGTGGAATTCTGTCTTCTATAATTGATTGGTTTTTGTGAGCTAATTTAGCAAGTTTATCAGCGATTTCATTCCCAAAGATCCCTCTATGCGCAGGTATCCAGTAAATATAGACGTTAATATTTTGGGTTTGAGCCAGATGTAAAAGATTTCTAATCTTATATAAATAAAAGGAATTTGATGATAGGTAATTGAAATTTAAGCAAGCATGAAGAACGCTGCGAGAGTCAGAGCAAATGACAGCAGGAGATAACTGATCTTTTAGAATGATATCTAGAGCTTCGCAAATCGCAATCGCTTCTGCTGTAAAAATAGATGCTAAGTGACATATTTTGTGTTTATTGAAGATTTGAATGGAGGGGCATGTGATAGCAATTCCAGTGTTTTGGGAGTCAGTTAGTTTGGATCCGTCCGTAAAGAAAAGGAAGTCATTACCGTGATGTGCCTCCATAAAGCTTCTGAAATCTAAATTAGGGGATGGGCTATTTTGTAGCTTCTCTCCCATTTGAAAATCAATATTAGGTTTTTCGAATTGAATTTTATAGTCAAGAAGATATAGGCAACATCGTGTAGGGATCCAGCCAGTCAAAGCAAGATCGTGCAGAGATCCAGCCAGTTAAGGCAAGATCGTGTAGAGATCCAGCCAGTCAAGGAAAGATCGTGTAATGATCCAGCCAGTCAAGGCACGATCTTGCTTTGACTGGCTGGATCCCTACACGATGTTGCCTTGACTGCCTGGATCCCTACATGATCTTGCCTTAACTGGCTGGATCTCTACACGATCTTGCCGTAACAAATACAAACTGACCCCACAAATGATGCCTCATTTGAACGTAGAATTTCTCGCTCTTTCTGAATCCGAACTCAAAAGAAGGAGTTCCTACTTTAAAAAACAAAGTTGACCTTGAAATGACCTTGAAAATCAAGTTCAAGGTCAAATTGAGTGTCATCATTGAATTCCTCGTCGAAATTTACTTCAGGAATGAACTTGATCTTCCGGAAAACTTTGTTGATTTTAAATGACCTTTAATTAGCTTCAAGGTTAAAATTTACCGATGACTTGGGTACAAACCTAAACGTGGAATTTCCCGCTCTTTCTGAATCCGGGGTCAAAAATAGGTGTTCCCATTTTAAAAAATCATTTTGACCTTGAAATTACCCTAAAAATCGATTTCAAGGTCAAGGGAGTCGGCACCATTGTGTATCCCCCTCTATCTTCTTCAACTTTTGTCTAAACCATTTCTCTCTATTTTGCTTAGGTTCCTAGAAATTTAGCTGGATAGATTAAAATGGCCCACCCTGTAGAAGAGCTTTGAAATGGGGGTCCCAAGTTAGGTGAGAGTCGAAAAGAATGCCCAAGAATTTGGCCTCAGATACTGGATAGATAGCCTGGTCATTGAGAGAAATTTGGATGTTATTAGGGATTGATTTATTTTGAGACAAAATTACTTGGTTGGATTTATCTACAGAAATATTTAGACCCTTAGATTTTAAAAAACTCTTCGAGACCATTTAAACTCCTTGTAAAATCGAGACACACTCCTTTAGGTCATTAGAAGAAAAGTATATGACTATATAATCTGCATATAGTAAAATTTTGCATAGTGGATGAAGGTCATTGTGTAGGTTTAGAGTATAGGTATTATGAACTGGGATTGAGACACTTCCCTGAGGGAGGCCTCTTTTGAATTTATACGGACCTGCATTTTTATTGTTTACTCTAAAAAATACCACTCTTTCAGTAGTTAGACTTTTGAAAAATTTGCAGTATTTCCAAGGAACACCCAATTGAACTAGATCGTTTATTAGCACATCAGGGACAACTCTATCATAAGTTGCTTGAACATCTAAGAATAAGGTTGCTGTGTATGATTTATTGACAAAGGCAGTATGAACTTCAGTAGAGAAAATTGCAAGACAGTCAGCAGTAGACCTCTTTTTACGGAATCCATATTGGTATGGAGGTAGAATTAAAGAGTTCTTCAGCCACCAAATTAATCTATTAGTAATTAGTCTCTCCATAAGTTTTAAGAAACAGGAGGCTAAAGCGATAGGACGAAATTTATAAGAATATGGTTTTGGAATTAGAAAAACTAAGTACTTATTCCAATGGGTAGGGAAAGAACCCTCATCTATGATCGAATTATAAATGTTTAATAAGTGGTTTAATGTATTATCTGGAAGGTTTCGGATGACTTCGTAATTGATTTTATCCAGT
>CAJFCO010017813.1:0-12139 GCA_904066015.1 Synergus gifuensis | reverse complement strand
TATTCTAACCTAAAAGGGTTAGAATATCTCGAAAACTGAGGGTGCTGGAATTTTTCTGAGGTCGGATTCGGATTCAGCGCAGCAAAAGCCTTCGGGTATACTAGGTCTGGTCTCTGGTTCTGAGAATTGTTGGCCTGTGTAATTCAAGTCTTCCTAATATTTGATTACATGTATACTAGCAGAAGACTTTCTTTTATTTGTCAACGCGTGAATTTCTGAAAAACAGAAAATCAGCTCGAAACTCATATAATAGCCAAATAGCCACAGAAATGCCAGAAATAGCCTCGTCAAATCGGGCGAGTTCGGCTAGTACTTCGTGCATTTTCGGGCACTGTACGCAGCGTGAAGCATGGACTTTTCACCTACACGCTGCGTTTAAATTTATTGCTCCCACGAGGAAGCGTGGTGGGGGCCGAAAAATCCCACGATCTGGGAACACTGCCACGGATTTTATTCCAAATGTCTGAAACACGAGAAGTAGAAGTTATGGATTCACAGAATGTTCTCCAATCTAAGACTTTTGATTTCCTGAAGATTTTTAAAGAATTAGCTTCAAATTTTTGAAGATCTAAGTAGTTTTCAAAGTAACATTTGTATCTAAATCAACCTAATTTAACCTTCCTCAACCTTTCCACTTTAGAGCATTCCTCATTCCACCATGGAGGAGAGTATGGAGAGTCACATTTTGGGGTGTTTTCAATTTTAGGACCAGCTATATGAAGAGCATGATCTATTAAGTCAAATAATTCATAATATGTTTGAAGCGTTGTGGTGGGGTTATTGTTATTTTTGTCAAAATTTAGTTCCGATTTTGAAAGGGTTTCATGAAAAACATCCCAAGAGACTTTTTTTAAATTGTATTTGAGAAAAGAATTCATGATATGAACAGGAAATTCCAATAATTGTGGATATAGGGAAGTGGTCACTACCCATTTTGTCATTTATTGTTTTCCAGGAGCACAAGGGGGAGAAATTGCTGGAAATTAAAGAGATCAATAGCAGATTTAGATTGATTAGGACGTGAAAAGCGAGTGGAAGAGCCATCATTTAAAATGATAAGGTCAGAATTTTGAATTGAAGTGTTAAGTCTAACTCCAGACGGACAGGCTCTATCGCATCCCCAGGACCGGTGGTGACAATTAAAGTCACCGCCTATGAATATAGACGAGAAATCAAACCGAAAGGAATCTAAGAAAGCATTCCAATTTATGTCATTGACAAGAGCTCTAAGGTTTCTATAAATATTTATTATTAATAATTCTCTAATAAATTAGGAATTTCTAAAATTTTTACTTCAGAGAAAATTATATCTTTTCGGATGGCAATAATCAAACCACCACCAACACCAGAGGAGCGGTCCTTCCTGAAAATATTAAACTCTCTTAGAGAGAATCGATTTTTATTTTTTAACTAAGTTTCATTTAGTAGGATAATGTCATAGTCGTGAACAATTCTCTCTAAAGAACCTTTTCTACTGCTTATTCCACGACAATTCCATTGTAGAATTCTCAGCTTTTCCAATACACCCATAATGAAAAATATAAAGAATAAAGGGGGAATAAAACGTTACCAATTGAAGATATTAAGGGTATGCATATAATTGAGTATTTTATAGTCCACCGCTAAGAAGGGATAGTAGAGGGGCAAAACGTTGAAGGAGTAATATGAGAGACGAAATCATCTGTTCAAGATCATTTTCGTTAGGTTGATTTTCCGTAAAGAATAGGGGAGGTACAGAAGGTTGAGAAGGATGAGGTGCAGGGCTTTCAGTGCAACTTTGAAGACATACACCATTACCAAATGAACTAGAGGGTCGTGTTTATAGATGAGAGAAGGATTGAGAACTGGAATGAGCAGTTCTAGTTTGGGATTGAGTTTGAGGTTTTTTATGATAAGAAGAGGAGGAGGGGAATGAGTTTTAGAATAAGAGGGGGATTTGTTTACGGCTTGGTTGAATTTTTGTAGATATCCTGAACCAGCGAGAATAGTCACAATCAATGTCACCCAGTGATGGGAAGTTCGCAAAACTAAAAGGAGGGGAAGGAGAATTAGAAGTTCTAAGGTTAAATGCAATGACAGAGTCAATATTCTGCAGTCCTTGGGGTGACGTTTTTTTCTTTTTTATAGAGGTAAGCAGTTTTTTTGACACTGATGTCAAATTGAGCTAAGATACTACGAATTTTTTTTTCTTCCAGGTATATAGGGCATTGTTTGTCAACTGCCCAGTGTGCGCCTTTACAATTTATGCAAACAGGGGAGCTTAGTCTATTAGGACAGTCATGACCCTCATGCGGTTTTTCTCCACAGAAAAGACATCTAGGGTTCTTACATTGCGCTTTCACATGTCTGGCGCATCCGTAACACAATTTAGGAGGAAGAATGTAGGGAGAAACTTGGTATAGAGTATAATAAAATCTGATGTCTTGGGGTAAGATTTGTCCATCAAATGTGATAAGCACTGTCTTCAAAGGGATTAAATTACCCTGATCATCCCTCTTAGATAAACGGGAGACTTCAAGAATGGGGACATTAGAAATAGCGTTAGCCTTGATTTCCTCCGAGGAGAGATCTGTGGGAATACCTTTAATGACACCAATGCGAGAGACTCTATAATTTGGAATGAACCCATTTAGTTTCGGGCAAATTGCATTGATATTGTTAACAATACGTTTAGCACACTCTCCAGAATTGCACTGTATAGTAAATCTACTTCTACCTTTCTTTTTGATATCGCTCATTACATTGCTGAAGGACTTGTGAAGGATTTTTCCTTTATTGCAAGGGTCCATAGGACTTTACCACTGTCAATTTCAACAAATCTGCCTATCTCTGTCACTCTCATGAGATTCTGCTTTACGCCGACGTTTTCTGCCGACAAGGGACGGCACCTTAAGGACCTTTGTTGGATTAGGAGTATCGATTATAAATTCTAGGGGTTCTGGATGGGTTAGCATTTTTATTTGTTTCTTTATGTCTAGTTTTGTAGGTATTGTTAGAGTCGTTACGATTGTTATTGCTCTCCGATTGTTTTCTTTTTCGTCTAGAGTCTTCTTTTTTGTTTTGTAGTTGATGTGGAGGAATAGGATTATTTCAACTCTCTGCGTCAATTTGAGCGAGAGACTCATTGATATTCAAGGGGGTCTCAGAGAATTCCATGTTTTCCTGATCAAAAAAGTCAATCCGACTATTAGTCTCCCCCTGTGAGGAGAACTCATCTCTCAATCCGTGAAGACTCCTATGCAGCACTTCATAATTCAAGCTATCATTATCAAGATTACCGTTCGGAGCCCTGTCTCCATCGTGCGTTAAATCTGCGTCGGACTCCATGCTCTGAAAAGCGCGCAGGCCACGAGGGCCGGCACAACAGCGAAACTCCCACCTAGTTCCCACGCGTTTAGTGTATAAATTTTAACCAAATCAGACACTATTAGAATAGATTAAGTCTTCTTCCTCTAGTAGTGATCAGCAAAACGACCAAATGACACCAAACACACTCCAATTGTCGAAATCACCAAGAGGCGAAAAGAATGCAACCTAATGCAAATATCAAAAGTCGACGAATTGTGCGTATCAAAACTCTTGCAGAGCAGCTTGTTTGCCTACAGTGTCAAAGCGTACTCTCTTTACTCGATATTTTATCTAAGAAAACAAGCGGATTGGCTTCAATCTTTCAAGTACAATGTTGCAACTGTGAATTCGTTAATAGAGTTGTCACCGATACTCAACATATCGTCAATCATAAGCAGCATTTTGATTCAAACACAAAGTTCGTTGTTGGTAAGTAATTAATAATAGACTCATTTAACAAATGCACAATTAATAATTTGTCGAGAAACATCAAAAACATTATGTTTGTTACAGGTGCTTCAATGCTGGAATTGATCATTCACATTTGAATAAAATACTTGCTGCTCTAAATATACCAGAATTTTATTGGAATACTTTTAAAACTTATGAAAGAGAAGTTGGACATTGCATTGAACTAATAGCGGATGAAAGTTGCAAAGAAGCTGCTCTTGAGGAGAGGAGATTAACAATTGAAAATATTGAGCAAGTTAAAAAGCTTCTGTAAGTTCGTTGAACTTACACACATTGGCAGAATACTACTTGAAAATGAATTGTATATATTTTTTTTTAGTTATCAGCCCATATGGTATTTTATTTGAATTTTTACATTGATAGTATTTACTAGTTATATTTTTATAAGCTTGTTATAGTATAAATTATATGTAAAAGATATATCATAAATTATATTATAATAAGAAGCTTATAAAAAGAAGCTTCTAGTATACTACATGAAATTGTAAATAATTTTCAATTATCAGTCCATGCTGCCTCTTCGATTAATTATACATTATACATATAAAAATCATTTTTCAAAGCTAAGGCTGTTGGAGCAACGGACAAAATGTCATTTTTTTACTTTAGATTTTAAGACCGCAAAAAATATACACGGTTTTAAGTGTCGTTTTGCAGGGAAGTATTTCTCGATGTGAAAAATGGGGCTTAGTATCTGTTTTTCGAAAAAAATAATTTGTTTGACTAAAATGGACAAGTTTAGACTAACCTAACCTAAAACCTAACGCTAGCCGAAACTTTTCCATTTTAACCAAACAAATTAGGTTTTTCGAAAAATAGATACTATGCCACATTTTTCTCATCGAGAAACACTTCCCTGCCAAACGGCACTTAAATCCGTGTATTTTTTGCAGCCTTAAAATCTAAAGTTAAAAATGATATTTTTTTCGTCGCTCCAACAGCCTTAATAAATAATTTAATTGAAAATTTTTTTTACATGTATATCTTATTCCTTTTTCAAACCTCCTCATTTGCAAGAAAGTTTTATATTTCCAGATTCACCTGAAGATGATATTGAAATTTTGAACATTCTTATTGATCATTAGGGTGGGCCGAATTTTTTTTTTTTTTTTTTTTTTTCGAAAGGCCTCAGGTCCTAAAAGTTTCTACAGGTTACCAGTAACACATGCCAAGTTTTAGATTTTTAAAAAAATATTTATCGGGAGCGCATCGACCAAAAAGCTTAAAATCTGAAAAATTGTTATTTTTCGCACTTCTAAGAAAATATTTCTTATATTTGACAGATTTAATCATTGAAATTAGTCAAATACTTCCTGATAAAGTCATTTTTTACACATACTGTACAGCAGTAATAAGAAAAGGGCGATATTTATCCCGAAAATGACAATGGGAGATAGTGAAAAGTGCATTTGCAGTACATTTTGGCACTTTACATTCATGTTTTCCCTGAAAAATCTTAATAATAGCTCTTTTCTTATATTCCTAGATTAAAATAATGATTTGTTTTCGATATTAAGGTCGTAACTTAACTGATTATCGGATGCGTAACGAATTTCCTGAAGCTAAGCTCGGTATTGCGCTTTGTTTTCGAAGCTTGGCATCATTTTTCGAGCCTCTATTCGAGCTCTGATGAATCCATCCCTACTTTTTGAACCGCACACATGTAAAGATGCAGCGGTAACATCTTGGACACACCTTTCAACAGCTTGAGTGTGACATGGAAGGTGGAAGATATCATCCTTTAATATATTAAATATATTATATTAAATATTAAATTAAATATTAAATTTATTATATTAAATATTAAATTAAATATTAAATTTATTATATTAAATATTAAATATATTATATTAAATTTAATATATTAAAGGATGATATCTTAATATATTAAAGGATGATATCTTCCACCTTCCATGTCACACCCAAGCTGTTGAAAGGTGTGTCAAAGATGTTACCGCTGCATCTTTACATGTGTGCGATCCAAAAAGTAGGGATGGATTCATCAGAGCTCGGATAGAGGTAAGTTAAGACCTTAATATCGAAAACAAATCATTATTTTAATCTAGGAATATAAGAAAAGAGCTATTATTAAGATTTTTCAGGAAAACATGAACCCAAAGTACCAAAATGTACTGCAAATGCACTTTTCACTATCTCCCATTGTCATTTTCGGGATAAATATCGCCCTTTTCTTATTACTGCTGTACAGTATGTGTAAAAAATGACTTTATCAAGAAGTATTTGACTAATTTCAATGATTAAATCTGTCAAATATAAGAAATATTTTCTTAGAAGTGCGAAAAATAACATTTTTTCAGATTTTATGCTTTTTGGTCGATGCGCTCCCGATAAATATTTTTTTAAAAATCTAAAACTTGGCATGTGAGTTACTGGTAACCTGTAGAAACTTTTAGGACCTGAGGCCTTTCGAGAAAAAAAAAAAAAAAAATTCGGCCCACCCTATTGATCGTATAATCCGCATAATTGGGTTTGACTTTGGCTAGAACACTAAAGGTTTAGGTAGAAGCTATGACAGTTTTTCAGGAAGAGGTGTAATAATAGGATATTTTACTGGAAAAGTGATCACGTTTTTAACTTTAAACCGCAAATGAAAATCCTGTGATTTGGGAATATCACTAGAGAAACACGACTGCAGAAAAAAATTTTTTTGGAACGGCAAAAGCAATGAAATCTTTCGCTGCTGGCCAACTTGTTGGTAAAAATAATCTTATCTTCGCAGAATGTCGTATTCAAGTTGGAATTATTATTTTAGACAATGACAGTGGATCTATAAGTGCAATGAGAAAGGCGAGTGAGGGTGGCGTCCCATGATTGCGTTTTGCGTTGCATCATAATAAGAGTAAAAGAGAAAAAAGTATACTTCTGTCTTTTTCTATCTCATTATGACGCAACGCAAAACGCAATCATGGGACGTCAAGGTGATTATGAAATTGTAAAACACTCTGACAAAAACAATACTAGTAAAGGGGTAGTGGCCGAGTTATACAAGCCGAAAAAAAATGATTATATTTAGATATCGTGAAAGTTTGATTGAAATGATAATGAAAATTCTTCTAGCGATGGTATATATTCTCCTTAAAACCTTTTTTTGGAAACTATAGTTTTGTTTTATCTATAGATTTTGTCACCACTATAAAGCTTCTTCTATGAGGAAGCAAAATTGATAAACTTGACACAAGAGGCAATTCGTTTAATTAGAGCAACTTTTACTATTAACTATTTTACTAATAAAACCTCTTTAACAGTTAATTTTGTTGTTTGATTTTTATCAATTTTATGCCATACAAATATCCCAGAACACAAATTTTAAATAGCAAACATAACCTCAACATTTAATTTTTTTGATAAATTACAGACTCAAAAGCACTTACGGATAATCCATGTTGATGTTTATCATTCATAATTACTAAAAATTTGAAAAATCTCTTTAAAACTTATCAATGAAGAGTTTGTGAGTGTGAAATCGTAGAGATATTACCAGCCCTGTGCATCTCTCCATATCCTCTATATTTAAGAACTAAAACTTATCCCCGTTAGTGTCACGAGGTGGTTAGTTCCAATTCTCTCCAGCGTGGCGCTGATTGACATATCACTCCCGGTTTTTCCATTGCAAGCAATGGGACTCAATTAGTTTTTTAAAGTTTTTAGGTAAAAAAAAAGGATTTTTCCTCATAAAAACTTATTGAATATTAAAACAATATTAATAATATAATATTTCAAAATAATTTTGCTAAAGGTTTATATATATTATAAAGGGAAAATGTGAATAAAAAAATACTGTGATTATATATTGCTTAGATTTAAATTTAAATAAAAAGTTAAATAAGCTGAAAGTTAAAATTAGTTTCGTCACAAAATAGTAAACAATATATTAAAAAGAGGATTTCTTAGACAATTATTATAATTATATGTGTATTAATTTTTTTTAAATTTTATATACTTATCAGGATTTGATTAACTGTTATAATAATGTATGAATATTATTTAAATAAATAAAATATTTATTTCTCTTAATAGATGTCTTATTTGTTTCTCATTAAATAACTTATGTTTCAAAAATGCGACTTTACAGATTATTATAACAGTTAATCAAATCCTGATAAGTATATAAAATTTAAAAAAAATTAATACACATATAATTATAATAATTGTCTAGGAAATCCTCTTTTTAATATATTGTTTACTATTTTGTGACGAAACTAATTTTAACTTTCAGCTTATTTAACTTTTTATTTAAATTTAAATCTAAGATTAATTTAATCTGCTAATAAGCCATAATCACAATATTTTTTAATCACATTTTCCTTTAATAGTATTTATAAACCTTTAGCAAAATTATTTTTAAATATTGTATTATTAAGGCTGTTGGACCACTGGAACAAAAAATGAAAGAAAACACAAAAACGACGTGAAATCTATGGAATCCGTCAAATTCCCACCTCACGATTTTCTTTAGATGACATATTTGCAAATATACATTGTTTGACGAGTCCTTCCATCGAGATCGGTTTCTCGATGGCGAAAAGGTGGGCTAGTGTCTCATTTTTAGCAAAAACTGATAGTTTTGTTTAAATAAAAGATTTGAGATACGAGAAAAAAGAAGGTTTCAGACAATATTTTAGAAAGAGTGAGCAATACTTACAGATATCAAAATCCCTTTTTGCTTCTAAAGGAGATAAATCACTGCACTGGCGAATAGATACACACACTCGGAATTTTTTTTGGGGAATAATATTATTCCCAATTATGTGAAAAAGTGAAAATAATTATTTTCACATGATTCTTCGGATGGAAAGTAGAAGAGAATAATGTCTCTTTTGGTGTTTTGGAGTTTAAATGGAGAATAAAATTAAGTTGATAGTTCTTTAATTTTATTCTCCATTTCTTTGGAAAACAAAATAAAGTAAATTGTATTTCTCACATTAATTTTTAATTGACATTTGAAATACCCGCCGCGGAATCTCCAATGTGCTTCGTCGGACTTGGTGTGCGCGGCGTGCGCGTCGTTCGACGTATTTCCGGTTTCAAACTCCAAAACACCAAAAGAGACATTATTCTTTTGTACTTTCCATCCGAAGAATCATATGAAAATAATTATTTTCACCTTTTCCCACATAATTGGGAATAATATTATTCCCAAAAGAAATTCCGAGTGTGTATATCTATTCTGCAGTGCAGTGATTTACCTCCTTTAGAAGCAAAAAAGGATTTTGACATCTGTAAGTATTGCTCACTCTTTCTAAAATATTGTCTGAACCCTTCTTTTTTCTCGTATCTCAAATCTTTTATTTAAACAAAACTATCAGTTTTTGCTAAAAATGAGACACTAGCCCCCCTTTTTGCCATCGAGAAACCGATCTCGATGGAAGGACTCGTGAAACAATGTATATTTGCAAATTTGTCATCTAAAGAAAATCGTGAGGTGGGAATTTGACTGCTTCTACGTGAAAAGTTTCATATTTCAAAATGCTCCAACAGTCTTAATCAAAAATACCGAAATAATATAACGAATCTAAACAATTTTTTAAAAATATTCAATTTCGGCAATTCATATTATAAAAATGAAGTAATTTTTCACTTCGAAATTTTGTAATGTTGAGATTTATATCTTTTATATCTTTATATCTTTATATATTTATATCTTTTATCTTTATATCTTATCTTTTATATCTTTATATCTTGAAAATATATGTTTAATGTAAAAAATTATGTCCTAAAATAAATGCAAATAATTTCTTAGTGAATTCTGAAATTTTATCCAATGAAAATCAAAAATCAATTTCAATATTCCAATCAATTAACTATAAGTGTCCAAATTTTTTAATTTCCTAAAATGAAAATTCAACGATTTATAAAATCGTTTAAGGGTGTTGGAGCCAAGTTCTAATCTAAAAATTTGATTTCTTCATTTTACTCAACAAATATTAAATTTGGAATTTTTTCCGTCTGTATAATTAATCAATTTTTAACTAGAATTATGCGTGCAAAGTGAGAAAATATCTAATTAAAATATATTTTAAGAAAAATTAAAATATTCAATTTTGAATTCTTCGTTTTATGCAAAAAGTATCGAAATTAAGCATTGTTTCGCTCTTTGTGCAGTCTTATATTTGAAAAAAGATTAGTGCTACAGACAGTGGCGTAACTAAAAATTGGTGGCCCCCCCGCGAAAATTTTTAGGAGGCCCCTCTGAAAATAAAAAGAAACTATGAATAGGTCGACTTATAAATTGCTTTGTAATAAACCAAAGTTTTGAATAAATTTAAATTTTAAAAATAAAAATAGAAATATAGTGAAATTTATTTTTTCTACTCAGTCTGAGAGGCCCCTCGGAGGAGGAGGCCTCCCCACAATGCAGGGTTTCGCTACTACATAGTTACGCCACTGGCTACAGAGCGAAAAAATATTTATCCACAATTTTCGTTGAGTAAATTGGAGAATGGAATTTTGAGCTTAACACTTGGGTTCAAAACGCCCTTAATTAATAATTAAAATTATTACACTGTAATAATTGCAATTAAATAATTACAATTAAACATTTTACTTTTTTTGAATCCTGAAACTAACCAAAATTACCGAAAAAATAAATACGATAAATACCATCCTTTCTTAAAAAATAGATGACCTGTCGAGTGTCCGCAGTTTATTCGTGATCTGATTGGTTGAGAGAAGGTGACGTGGGATCGTCACAAGTGCGTAACGTGAAGTAATTATATAGGCGCGCGAAGCGCGCTATGATGTTCTAGTTTACATGAATTGACAAATTTATTGATGATTAAATTAATAATGACGCACTACAAGTTCCTGAATTTTCAGATTGCTGGAATCCAAATTGAATGATTCATAAAATCGTTTAAGGGCGTTGGAACCAAGTGTTAATCTCAAAATTCCATTCCCCATTTTACTCAACGAAAATTATAGATAAATATTTTTTCGCTCTGTAGCGCTAATCTTTTTTCAAATATAAGACTGCGTACAGAGCAAAAAAATATTTAATTTCGATATTCACTGCATAAAATGAAGAATTCAAAATCTAACTTCAAAATTCAATATTTTCATTTTATTTAAAAAATATTTGAATTAGATATTTTATGGCTCTGTACGCATAATTCTAGTCAAAAATTGATTATTCATAGAGAGGGAAAAAGTTCTAAATTTAATATTTGTTGAAGAAAATGAAGAAATAGAATTTTTATATTAGAAACTTGGCTCCAACACCCTTAATTAATAATTAAAATTATTACAGTGTTCGGCTAATTAATTTACTTACAAATAAGTTATTAATTTTACAATTTAAAAATATTATATTTGATTAAATTTCGATTTCAGAAATTAAAAAATTATGGTACTTTTATAATTCGATATATAGTTTTAGTTTTCATCAATTGAATTCTATATTTATTTTCTTGGATCCAGAAACTAACCAAGAACACCGAATAAATAGATACCTTATACACGAATTGACAAATTTGTGGACGAATAAATTAATAAAAAAGAATTATAATTATAATTCTTTATTGGCCAAACTTGTGTCCATGTTTTCAAGTTTTCGTAATCCAAATTTAACGTTTTGTGTATGAATCGTTAAATTGGGATTCAAGAAATTCGAAAATTAAAAAATAAATTTATTTAATTTATATCTAAAAATAATATTTTTATAATTTATTAATTTGATTTTTATAGAACAATGAGAATCATTTCAGTTCTAAACCACAGTCTCTAAATATGTACTTTTTAAAAACTGATACATATCAATTTTCAGTAAGTTAAATAAACTCTTTGTTTTATGTCCTAATTATGTTTTTACTAAAGTTTTGAAGAAACTCAGATTATTAAAAATATGAATTTCGAGTGTAACATACTGTAAGGGTGGCGTCCCATGATTGCGTTTTGTGTTGCATCATAATGAGAGGAAAAAAGACAAAAGTATACCTCTATCTCTTTCTCTCTCATTACGACGCAACGTAAAACGCAATCATGGGACGCCAGCCTAACAAACTGTAGAAAACCTGTAATATACCCATCCAAAATGGCGGACCAGTTCTAGAGAGAGATATCAGCAAAGATATTAATACACTCGAGTCTCTCAAAAGTCAACTTCTCAAATCTCAAGTTCTCCCAAATGTCAAGTAAAGTTGCTCTCAAATGTTAAGTCCGTATTTCTCAAATCCCACTTAATAAATACTGCGCACGCTTTGCGTTCGGCATCTGATTGGTTGCTATTCACGCGCAATTTAAAATGCTAAAAAATATTAGCGTTTTGAATTACAACAAAACGCATATTATGTGCGAGAGCCGA
>CAJFCO010017812.1:24098-41237 GCA_904066015.1 Synergus gifuensis | reverse complement strand
ATGAAACACTTTTCTTTGGTCGGCTCCCATTTTATGTTGGTGAAATATTTGCGAACTTTGCCTGCAAATTTCTCTCATCTAAACTCTTCACTTTGAAACCACAATATCGATTTTTTATTTAATTTCCATTTTCATAGTACCAGAAATGAAAATCATAAGGTTTTAATAAAATATCTACGGCGAAGTGGAAGTGCACTGATGAGAATGTGTTCCTTAAGGTAAAATAGTTTTCTTCTTGATGTAAAAATAAAGTAATTTAAAAAAAGTATATAGCAGCGATGCAAGCGCGCGAAACGGAAAAATTAAGCGCAAGGTGTGATGAGAATGTGCTCACAATAGCACCCCTAGTTAGAATTATAATTATAAATTAAAAACTTAAAATAGTTAAAATCTTAAAATGCCTTTTGTCAGTCACATATTAGATTTTTCAAAGTCTAAAGCCGACCGATCGAATCGAAAAAACCGATCCGACGGGAGCACGGATCGAATGTCAGTTTTTCGACATTCGACGGACGCGCGGATCGAATCAAAAAAACCGATCCGACGCGAGCACGCATCGAATGTCAGTTTTTCGACATTCGAAGAGCATCCAAAATCGAATTGAAGTCGGATCGAATTTTTTTGCACACGTCTAATCGTAATAGACTACGTTCCAAAGATCTGGGCCAAGCGCTGAACCTTGGTCGACCCCTGCCGTGATTTTCGTGACCTGCGTCCCCTCCGTCCTGTCATACAGCAGTTTTCTCTCATAGAGATAGCTGTCAATTATCCGCCAGATGTATTCCGGAACCCTGAACTTCCCTTCAAGTGTATCAAGGATATCCTTCCAGCCGACGGAATTGAAGGCGTTTTTGACGTCAAACGTGACAAGCACACAGACACTCCTGGATCTGTGGTTCCCTTGCCACGCTCTCACGGCCGCCTGGAGAACCTCTCGGATTGCTCCCATTCTGGACTTGCTCTACCGGAAACCATGCTAGTTTTCAGCCCGTCCTCTTGCTTCCTCGATTGCCGCTTTTAACCTGGTCCGAATAAACTTCTCCAAAAGCTTACCCGCGACATCTAGCAAGCATAGTGGCCTGTAAGACGACGGGGTGACTGAAGAACCCTTCCTTTTGTCCAGCAACACAAGTCTCTGTACCTTCCATCTGGCGCTGAAAATTCTGTTCGCGAGCCAGTGACGGAGTTTTTGGGCATTCTGGCGCAATGGTCTTTATCACTGGGGCCTTACGGCTTGCGAGGCTAGCCGCCGCCTCTTTTGAATGAAAAGAAAAACCTTCTCTACCGGTATTCTCATGCGAGCTCTCAGTCTGCCTGGGGAAGAGATTCTTGATGATGACGTTGTTTCTTCGTCCATGACCTGTTGTGGTTTTCTCTCTTTAAGCTTCCCCGTCACCAGTTGGTATCTAAGGCCCCAATATCAATCTCAACACAGAGTTCGGCCCTCTTCCAGCGATTGCTTGCCTTTATGGCTACGCACAGTCCTTTCTTTGCTCACTGGTATTCCCTTCTGGGTGTATCATTTTCCGGGTTCTTCCTTCTGACACTGAGAGATTTTCTTCTGAGCTGCAAGCATGACAACGGTCACCTAAATGTTCTTGACCCATACCACCACTCTGAAACCTCTGTCATCTCTCACCCATATGGCAGCAGTAACACATAGGTCAGGATACCAGTTGAATCCGTCCGGATTGGTATATTGCTCACTTATGATGACCACCTCCGCTCTCTTCTCGTTTTCCAACTGGAACAAAAGGTTTTTTACCAGCTTACTGCGGTTTAGATTTCCTTGGAGAATCACCGCCATCGCGCTCGCCCTTTATTCTCCTCTCGCTCATACTCTCTGAACACAGAGGCAGCATTTTGGTTATCTCTTTGTCCTTTGCGAGGTGATCACCAGTTCCACATCTCCAGCATTTGCCAACCCTGTCTTCCTCTTTACAGTCCGCGGCTATATGCCCATAGTCGTAGCAGCGTAAGCACCGCTTTACGTTTGTCCACAGGCGGACCTTGCAATTTACCCAGCCAATCTTCAGCCAGGCACCTTTATCCAGCTTTTTGGCCCAGCTTCTCTAACCTTCACGAATTCCATCAGACTACCGCGGTAGTCCGTTTTGGTGAGGTTCAACTTAATGTCCCCGTTGTCTCGTCTCCCAGGAAGTTTCGGATGGCCATCGTGACTTCTTTCACTTCTGAGCTTGCCCTGGTGTGTTTTCGCCTGAGAGGATCTTTGATCTTTTCCTCGCCGGCTCCTTCACGCTCCAGCTCTCGTTCAGCAGTCTCTCTAACAATTCCTTGTCGGTCTTTCTGATCTCCGCGATGTCCCTCAGCAGGAAGTTTATTGCGTCGATTTTACTGGTGACCTCCCTCGGCGTAGTTCTCGCTACCTTGCACTTCTCTTTAGCGGTGGCCCCCAGCTTCTGGAGGCTCTCCCAAAGCTTCAACTCCTTTTCTTCGTGTTTGTTCCACTGTACTAGCAGTGTCGTGACGCGTGTTTACCCCCCCCAAAAAAAAGAAATCCGTGGGGCCAGTGTTGACCACCCGGGCTTGCACCCGTTCGGCATCAACGAGGAGATTGATACTCCCTTGAGGTAATTTGTTTTTACCACGCTCTTCCATTCTTAATTTATGGTATGTTCGGGGTTTCTTCCCCTAGCTGCTCACATCTGGAAAGCATTCTCCTATCCGCAACCTGGAGAGGCGCCCGATGGGTGAATAGCAACACCACATGGGAGTAGTAGTGTAGTATAATAGTATAGTAGCAGAAGTAGTAGTAGTGCAGTTTCTAGTACGTTTAACGCACACTCTCTCTCTTGTTGCTATTTCCTTTCCAAGTTCGATAGACTCTATTTTCTAGGGACTCTAACTCCGAGGCACTTTGGGAAAATTGAAAATTAGTCTGTTCAACAAGAAACGTTGGTCGATTTCTCGAAAACCATTACAGATTTTTGAACGTTTTTTTTTTAAATTAAAGTACTTTCAAAGGACTACGGCGCTGCTGCCAAGTCGTTCTAGTATCGCTCGAACCGTCCGAGAGAACGCACGTGAATTAAAATGAGTTCCGTTTACGCCAAAAGTTTTGAAGCTGTCTTTTTGTGTACCCATCCAAAAGGACCACATATGTCCTACAGCGCGGTTGCTAAATACATCAAGAAGTCCGAGACGTTCGTGAAGAGGCGGGTTGAGCGGTATAAAGTTGATAAAACAGTCGACGACCTTCCCAAAAGAGGCAAATCTCGAGTAACAACCAGTAAGGAGGACAAAGCGATCGTGCAGCTATTCAAGCGTACTCCTACTCTAGGATTGCGAGATGCCAAGGCTATACTAGGCAACAAGGGAGTCTACATTAGTATCAACCAGGGAGTAGTATAAGGAGACATATCTAAGCCTTTGGAAATGTCTGAGGGTTTTGGAATAATTCGTGCAGTCTAGGAATAGAAGAATTCTACCTCACATGTAACACAGCGCCTCTGTGGCCACACTGTGCATTAAAAATAGAAGATAGTGTGACAGAGTGAGGTTTATAGGAATCTATTTATACAAATTTGTATTATTTATACAAACCACGATTAATCGAAGTCGGGTTCCCCAGCCTTAGATATGTCTCCTTATACTACTCCCTGGTATCAACACCATTCGACAGCGTTTGACTGAAACGAAGCTACAGTACCGTACCACGAGGCAAAAACCCTCTGCTCTCAGAAACCCATACGGAAAAACAAAAGGCATGTGCTGCAGAAAATTTCGACCGGGACTGGTCAAACGTTATTTTTTCTGATGAAGCGTCGTTCTGGACATGGGTTCCCATAAAGTATGCCTGGTCTACGGCAGGAAGTAGATTTCTCCAGTGGACTGTTAAACACCCATTGAAGATTCATGTTTGAGGATGCTTCTCTGACAAGGGGAGTGCGTCAACCTTCCCTCAGTTTTTTGCACGAATCTTACAGAATCGAAAGTTCAAAATGGATGAGTAATAATGCCGGAGTGACAGAACCCACTAAATTATTTCAAGAAATTGACTTTTGAAAATTGAGATTTTCACGCACGTCTAGTGGCCTAGTGGTTATGGTTGTCGGCTGGCAAGCTGCCGGCGCGGGTTCAATTCTTTTTTCCGGTGATTTTATTTTTATTTTTATACATGTAACGTGGTGGATTTTTACCACATTAATGATCCTCTTTCCAGATTGATTTATTTAATTGAAAACTAAAACAGAACAGCCAGTAGGGACTCAATTAGATATAAGTGTATGAATGTAGTATGAATGTGAGAGAGTTGAACTAGATTAAGTATAAAAATGATTAGGTTTAAGCATAATCATACCGCTATTTTGTTTAATCCTGTATTTTCCGTCTACCTGGCTTGCCGAAGAACACAAACTTTAAATCGTTTCAGGTATCTATATGTCTCTAGAGGAATTACTTGCCGCCTGGGATGTGTCAGTCGCATACATCTTTACAATTTTAATCATTCTCTAACAATGTAGACAATATAAACCACTTGAATTGTGTAAAGCTTACACCGTTCTACATTTGTTATGAAAAGACACATGAGCTGTCAAAATACGTGGACGCAGCCATAATGATTAGCGCTAGTTCCACTTTCGCACATAAAGAGAGCAGCAGCTCTCGGAGCCACGATATTTTCGTAACTGCGACTGGGCACTCAGGCGAGTAACTCCAAGAACCACCAGTTCTGTGTTGGCTGTTCCCGTTTAAGCTTACGTTTTTTTTTTTGTGTTCTGAGAGAAAATCTTATAGTGTTTGCAGAGAGACAATCTCAATAATTTCTTTACCAAAGGGATTACTCTAACTCCTATATTCGTTCATTGCGTTCAATGACGCCATTTTGTGAAGTTAAATACTTCTTTCGATTCTCGTGTTCCTAAATGCACTTTTTTCGAGTTACGTGTTCTCAAACACATCATTCTTGTACATTCTCATTTCATCTCACTCACAAAAATTATACATCATCACTCCATGCTTATTCTTAATAAACATGTCATTTCTGTTGTATTTCAAACTTTGAGTCTGATTTGTTTTCCGCCCTCACGAAATCCCTCACTGGCAGGTTAGCCGGAAGCGAATTTTATATTTTTCAGGTTTGCCATATCTTATGGAGTTTTGGAGCGGTATCGATTAATATCTGGCGCCCTTCGGCTCAATTCGCTCTAACAAATTTTTTTTTGTGTGAACTTAAGCTTTGGATGTTAGAATTGTAACAGCACTCAGAGGTCGACAGTCCCTTAGGCTGAGACTGTTGTTATATACATTGTTAATTATTTATAACGTAATAAATGTAAGTTTAAATCACTTGTAATGAAATTAATTTAAATAACAAATACTAAAAATTATAAACAATAATTAATGCTGTCAATATATTTTGCATAATTTATATTAATATTAATTATTTGAAATGTACATTTATTTTACACTTTATTTATGCAATAATAAACATTCATTTACATATTTAGGAAATATTACTTCAAAGAATATTCTAGTACTTGAAAGTTTAAAATGTTCTCACTAACTCATTCCAAACTGGATTTTTTTATACTTGTAAAAATCTTTTTCAAAAGTGTATATTATACAGTTATTCAAAGGAATAAATCTTTATTAGGTCATAACAATGAAGCCTCAAGTTTCTTTATCTGCCTGATAGAATATTGTTTGAAGTAATATTTCCCAAATATGTAAATCAATGTTTATTATTGCATAAATAAAGTGTAAAATTAATGTACATTTCAAATAATTAATATTAATATAAATTACGCAAAATATATTGACAGCATTAAGGGGTTACACTACCCAGGCGCGTCGAAAAAAGAAGCTTTTTTTGTGAATTTTTTTCTCGAGTTGTATGTGGTGGATAAAAAGAAATTTTAGGGCTTTATTACAATTATATTAATGTGCTGAAAAATATTTTTTATTTATATATTTACAACAAAATGGCGTCGTTGCAGTATAAGAAACGAAAAAAAAATTTTTTGGAGGATGAAAACGGTGTGCAGCGTAGCAGTCCTGGTGTGTCATCTGGAACAAAAAAATTTTTTTTCTTAATTTACAATTGTTTTTCTGTCGAAGTACATAGGATTTTAAATTTTGTTTGAAAATTCACAAATTGGTATGAGTTAAATTTTTTTTTTCATTTTTTAGCAATAAATCGACGTTAAATTGTTAACTACAAACGTAATAATTTATCAATCATAAAAATCCTATATACTTCGACAGAAAATCTATCTAAGAAGTTGCGATTAAAATTTCAAGTCAATCGGACAAAAATTGATCGAGATATGCTGCACACCGATTTTAAAAACATAGTTTCGAGAAAAACGCGTTTAAAGTTTGAAAACGTATTTGTGATATGAAATTTTTAAAATATGAGCTTGCTGATTTTTTTACCTTTACTCTGCTATCCCAGCTCCATAAAGCTGACATTCTACATTTAAATTCACCTCCTCAGTCTCTTTCCTGAGCGCCGTAAGATCCTTAAGATCCTTATCCAAACGTTTCGGAGCGCTCAGAGGCGCTTATAACAGCGCCTCTTATTTATAACAGCCTTTTCACCAAAATTCTTGCTGAATGTTATTTTTTAATAGTTTATACATCTTTTAAGCGAATAAAAAAATTTTGAAAAAAAAAATTTCCTGAGTAGTGTAACCCCTTAATTATTATTTATAATTTTTAGTATTTGTTATTGAATTTAAATTCATTACAAATGATTTAAACTTACATTAATTACATTTTAAATAATTAACAATGTATAAAAATTAAAAAAAAAATCACATGCAAAAAGAATTGAACCCGCACCGGCAGCAGGCCAGCCGACAGCCGTAACCACTAGGCCACCACTTCACTTGGTTGAACGACTTACCGGCCTGTACTCACTCGGCATGCGTGAAAATCTCAATTTTCAAAAGTCGATATAATTTAGATAGTGGGTGCTGTCACTCCGGCATTATTACTCATCCATTTTGAACTTTCGATTCTGTAAGTTTCGTGCAAAAAGCTGAGGGAAGATTGACGCACTCCCCTTGTGAGCGCGATTTTAGATGTTTAGAGCTCTTCACCGAGAACCTCATTGCTCAGAAAATGCTCAAAATATATCAACGTGGTCTTCTAAGGTCTGCTAAAAAGATGTCGGCCGATAAGGCCGACTAGATCTTGCAAGATGATAACGACCCGAAACATCGAAGCCGTCTCTGCACCGCTTGGATAGCGGAAAATGACATCACAACCTTGGACTGGCCATCACAGTCCCCAGATGCAAATCCAATCGAGAATGTGTGGAGCGTTTTGAAGAGGAAGCTTGCCGGAAAACGTGTATTCACCCTAAAACAGCTGTCGCAAAAAATCAAGAAGATATGGCTAGATTTACCAACGGAATACGCTGAAAAATTAGTGGAAAGCATGCCAAAAAGGTGCCAGGCCATTCTGGAAAATGATGGGGACTGGACCATCTATTAGGTAGTAGTGCCGTAGTGCTTTGAAAGTACTTTAATTTAAAAAAAAATTAAAATAAATTACGTTTAATCATTTCATACGCAGCTGGTGAGTGAAAGTGAAGAGTACCGGCGAAGGTTTTAAAATTAACAGGAAAAGGAGAAGTTAGTTTTCGATCTTTCATACGTACTAGTAGCTCTTTCGTATGTGGTGGTAAACTATCAGAAATAAAAAGTGGAATGGTTATAAAATTTACGTATTGTTTTATAAATCCTTGACAATATTACTAAATTATACATACGTAATGCATCAAACTCCTCCTTTTGCTGCAAAGTACTTACCAATCCCGTTAATATTTTAATTTTAGACTTTTCTCTTTAAGTTTTGTTATGAGCAGCTTCAATTCGAAATCTTTGAGACGCTAAGTATATATAATACAAAATATAATACAAAATTTCTATGCATGATTATAGAATTTTTTTTACCTCTTCTTACTATAAAATGATCGTTTACATCACATGATTAACAGATGTACTTGATACTCGTCTTTGCTCTTATCCCAAAATGTGTCGAAGGATTTTTCAAAACACTGAATTTAAAAATTTTTATGTACATTTATAATTTTTTTTAAATTTATTTTTCGACTATAAGTTTTCGATTAATCAAAATTCAAAACGTAAGCAAGATGAAGAAAGATTCCTTGTGTTGAGACGAGTCGATTGACCTATAAGGTTAATGCATTTAATTGAACATTAAGGAAATTTTGGTTATTTGCAATTTTGAAAAATTTCGTTTTTATCTATAAGTTTTCAAAAAACCTTTATTCAAAGTTAATGTAAGAAAATAAAAGGTTTCTTACATCGTAAAAAGTCAATTAATTTAATTTAATTTTATTTTATTTTAAAATTTGAAGGATGACATCAAAAATCGTTAATCTTTATCATAGTGAGGAAGCAAAGTATTCAAAAAATGAAGACAAAAAATATAAATACACTTAAAGGAAACACCCGAGATTGAATTCACAGCTAGTTTTATGTACCCTTCTAGAGTTATATTAAAGAAGAGGCTCCAGCCTGAATTGTTGACACAAGTGCGGTGACGAGATCCTTCTATAATATAAAGAAACATCTTCTTTCGTTTTTATCATTTTGAATCTACGAAAAATTAAGACATAAAGTGGCTTTTTTGCAGCCATACGCAGTGGGTTAAAAAAAATTTCGATGACAAATTGATATTCTGAACCGATTTGAACCCTTTTTTTTTTAAATTAAAGCTTATAAAATTCCGTACAAAACTGTCGATCCATATTTTGAAAAAAAAGGTTTTTAAAATTTTATTTAATAACAAAAATGAAAACTAGCTGTGAAGTTGTATCAACTTTTGTGCTCATTCAATGAGCACTTTGCTTCCTGTAAGCAAATATGATTTGCTTCCTCATAGAGGAAACATTAATTATTCTTTACATCAACATTAAATTTTGATTATTTGAGAAGTTATATTCGAAAAATTCATTTTCAAAAATTACAATAAAGCACAATTTTCTTATTTTTCAATGAAATGCATTAATATTATAGACCAATCGATTCGTCTCGACGCAAGGAACATTTATTTTCCTTACTTCAAGTCAAAATTTTGATTATTTGAAAAGTTATAGTCGAAAAATTAATTTTTGAAAATACAAGTAACCATAACTTTGTTATTTTTTAATGAAATGCATTAATAATATAGGTCAATCGATTCGTTTCGATACAAGGAATCTATGTTTTCCTTACATCATCTTTGAATTTTGATTATTTGAGAAGTTATAGTGAAAAAATGAATTTTAAGAAAATTATAAAAGTACATAAAACTTGTAAAATTAAATATTTTGTTAAACCATTGTAAGAAATTCAACTAGGTGTATAATGAAATAACTATGCAAAATTTCATCAATTTATCTCTCCGCGTTTTCAAGAAATTGCTGGATCGTGACACACACACACACATACACACACACACACACACACAATTGTTCAGGACATCATGTTAGATATATTGACATTAAAATATGTTGAAAAAAACCTTTTTTAGGAAACTGGATTTTGTCACCACCACAAAGCTTCCACTATTTACCAAAAGGATTTTTTTTACAAGGGTTTACCAAAATATTTAATTTTACTAGTTTCTTGTAATTTTATAATTTTCATAAAATCTATTTTTCCACTATAATTTCTCAAATATTCAAAATTTAAAGATGATGTAAGTAAAATGAAGATTCCTTTCATCGAAACGAATCGATTGACCTTGCATTTCATTAAAAAATAAGGATGTTATGGTTAATTGTATTTTTAAAAATTAATTTTTCGAATATAAGTTCTGAAATAATAAAAATTTAAAGCTGGTGTAAGGGAAATAAAGATTCTTTGTGTTCAGACTAATCGATTGACCTATATGATAAATGCATTTCATTGAAAAATAAGAATATTATGCTTGATTAATTTTTTAAAAATCAATTTTTCGTTTATAAGTTCTCAATTAGTAAAAATTGAAAGCTGGTGTAAGGGAAAAGAAGATTCCATATGTCCAGGCGAATCGATTGACCTATAAGGTTAATGCATTTCATTGAAAAATAAGAAATTTATGCTTTATTGTAATTTTTGAAAATGAATTTTTCGAATATAACTTCTCAGATAATTAAAATTTAATGCTGATGTAAAGAATACTTAATCCTTCCTCTATGAGGAAGCAAATCATATTTGCTTACAGGAAGCAAATAAATTTTGTTCTCATTGAATGAGCACAAAAGTTGATACAACTTGACAGCTAGTTTTAACTTTCAAAAGGTACAGGGAAAACATTACCAGAAAATGCAATCGTATTGACACATCGTATTGCTTTACTGCATTAACTTTTATTTTGCGCTGATCTTTATGTCATGGTTTAAGAACTGATTTCGTAAAGCCAGAAAAACCATTGCTTCCAGAAGCTAGAGCAATGCTTCTAGAAATTACTCATATGTCAGCTCAGCAGTAAAAAATCGGATAGTTTGTTTAAAACAAAAATGATTAAGAAGTTTGAAAGTTAAAAAAATTGAAGTTTAAAAATATAAAAAAAATTAAAAAGTTTAAAAGTATAAAAAAATGTTTAAAAGTTCGTTATTAACAGTTGGATACGTTGAAAACCCCTAGTTTTTACTTTTATAAATAGCAGAGAAATGTATTTGTTAATTAATTTTGTTAATACAATTATCAATTGTTACTGATTGATAGCAAAGAGTCGTTGTTAAATAATAAGCTACTCATGGATCACAGAAACTCAATTTTTTCTCAAAAAATGCCTAAGCTGATAATTTATTTATATACAGTACAATCTCTCTAAGAGCTCTCTCGATAAGAGCTCCAATGGCCTTGATGAGCTCGGACGCTTCCCCCACTACAAACCCTACTCACGCTGCCTCAAGAATTGGGCGCAAAACCTGAAAAAGAGCTCGCAGTCGAGCGCAGCTTAATTTCAGTTTTTTCTCATTGAAAATGGTTTTTTATTAAAATTATTTTTCTAATTTGCATACAATAATTCGTATATAACCTTTTTCTTAGATTATAATTTGAAATTAACTGAATTTACCAAATCAAGATTTTACTTAAATTAAAGGAATAATTTTTATTATTTATTTAAAAGCAAATATTTGAGCGCCAGCTCTTTTTTCTCAAAAACGAGCAAAAGTAATTTTATAATTGGAATTTTGATCACTTAGATTGACTAACCCTAAACTAGCACTGTACCGCGGAGATGGTGGGGTAAGAGGAAAGTCACTGAGAATCACTGATTATAACAATGATAAAATAGAATTTATTTAAGAAAATCGAATCATTACGACTTAGCGAATTGTTGTCTGTGAATGGCTAAACCATTCTGAAAATCATAAATCATAAATTCAAACGATAATTATTCAGTACACAATTCAATTAGAAAGTGATTTATCAATCTTTAGTTAAATTAAATAATATGGAAGAGAGAGTATAAGAAAAGCCCACCTGTCACCACTCTTGTTGAGAAGAGACGGCGTCTGCCTCGAACCTGATCTCGGCCGATTCCTGACATCTTTTGGATTCAAATTCGAATAGTCCCACGGCAAATCAGCCGGGTTATAAATGATTACAACTGGGTTGACTCCAGCAACCCAGGGAAAATCCTTTAACAAGAATAATATGGCGAGAAGACACTTAAGAAATTTCGTAGTTACGCCTGAGAACTTCGAGCACAGAGTGAACGAACTAACTTCTCTCTTTTTGTCTCGTAGCGTGCGCGGAAACTGGCAGTGCCGCGAGACTGTAGTTAAATTCAATGATTTAACTTAGGTGTTAAATTATGATAAATCGTCGAAGACCGGTAGTTCGCCGACGGTCGATCCCCATGGTGATGCGCTAGGCCCAGAGATGGCGCCGGAGGTGCTGAGCTGTAGGGACCTAACATGTCGACGAATTTAATAGTGAGTTTCCACTCTCGTGTACCCGAACTAACCTTTGCTGGTTACCTCCCACCAGCATCTAGCATTACCAGGTGTGTAAATATGAAACCGGAATTTGCCAATAGATGGCTCTACCTGTCTATGTAGTTACCGACAAACCGCGACAGTGGCCCCATCTTGTTGTTCACATCTCTGACAAAGATTTTTGACTCACAACAATACAAGTTTCATACAATAGTATGCAGAATCGCATCGAATGCTTGTCGAAGCTTACGGTCAGCATGCTCTTGGTAAGTCACAGTGCTTTGAGTGGTTTAAAAAATTTTAAAATGGCGATTTTGACGTAAGAAACGAAGAACGTGGAAAACCACCAAAAAAGTTTGAAGACAGCGAATTGCAATCATTGTTGGATGAGGATGATGCTCAAACGCAACAACAACTCGCAGATCAATTAAATGTGACACGAGAAGCCGTCTCCATACGTTTGAAAGCCATGGGAAAGATCCAGAAGGTGGGAAAATGGGTTCCACATGAACTGAATGAAAGACAGCAGGAAAACCGAAAAACCACTTGCGAAATGCTGCTCACCAGGTTCAAAAGAAAGTCATTTCTCCATCGAATTGTGACTGGCGATGAGAAATGGATATATTTTGAGAATCCTAAACGTAAAAGATCATGGGTAACTCCGGGCGAACCATCGACATCGACTGCAAGGCCAAATCGCTTTGGACGGAAGACAATGCTCTGTGTTTGGTGGGATCAGAAGGGTGTCATATATTATGAGCTGCTAAAACCTGGAGAAACCGTTAATACTCAACGCTACCAACAACAAATGATCGATGTGAATCAGGCTTTGCGTGAAAAACGACCAGAATATCAAAAAAGGCAACACAAAATGATTTTGCTTCTTGATAATGCACCATCACACACAGCAAAACTGGTTAAGGAAACGATTGAGGCATTTAGTTGGGAAATACTTGCGCATGCGGCTTACTCACCAGACATGGCTCCGTCCGATTACTACCTATTTGCATCGATAGGACACGCACTTGCTGAGCAGCGCTTCACTTCTTACGAAAATGTACGAAAGTGGCTCGATGACTGGTTTGCTTCGAAAGAGCAACAGTTTTTTTGGCGTGGCATCCACCAATTGCCAGACAGGTGGGAAAAATGTATAGCTATGGTACCGCCATTTCTACGGAACCGCTAAGACGAGCATCGCTATCATGAGCTTTGAGCGTATATTGTATTTTTGTCCACATTGTGATTAAAAAACAGAAAACTTTTAAACTAAATATCAATGTACTTACCGAGTGATGAATTCGTATATTATATATATTTAATCAAAAATATGCTACGTTTTCATTGCCTCCGGCCGCGAGCTCTATTTGAGGTTACGTACTCAAACACATATTTCGCCCAGTATTGGGGGGGCCCCCTATTTCTCGGAATTAATACCCATAACCGACCATGAGCGAGCTCTTAGAGAGGTTGTACTGTAATTGTTGTTAAAAATTAAAACTGTTTATTATTATGTAAACTCCCCAAAGGTTTAAAAATTAGTCATTTAAACTTGATTATGTTGAAAAAACCAAGTTTCTACCTCTAAAAGTAGACAAACAGTGCATTTGTTAATTAAATTTGTTTAAATAATCATCAATTGTTATTTATTGACTAAATTGGGTAAGTAAGTGACATTTGTCTATAATTTTTGGCCGATTCAGCAAGAAAAACTTTATTTATGTCATCATAAATATCTGATATGGCCAATTGTTTATAAAAATTTCTTTATAAATAACTAATTATTTATTCTCTCATAAATTTAGTTAAAAATCGGTTTCTGTCTATAAATGATTCATATTTATTGCGAATCAATTGACGAATCACTGTCAATCCCCGTGAATCCATTTTCACTCACTTATTTTTTTATAACAAGTTCAATAAATTTGTAAACAATGACTAAGCTATTGAAAACCTTTCGTGGATAGTTGCTTCATTAATTCTAGGTATTTGGGATTTATTATTTAATTTAAAAAAAAAAGGTTTAAATCGGTTCAGAAATATGTTCTGAATATCAACTTGTCCGCGGAGTTTTCTTTTTAACCCACTGTGCGATGTGCAGAAAGAGAATGGTTTGAATCGTTGAATTGCGTTAAATCGTTCATACTGACAAAATTTATAGAATCACTCAAATATGCACCAAGATTCAATATGAATATCGAATACTTATTTTCAGACAACTCATAAAGACCTGGAAAAGCTGTTCTCTAAATATGGAAAGGTAGATGGTTGTTTCTTGAAGAGAAACATTGGAAGAAGTAATTACGCCTTTGTAACATTCAATAATGTTACAGATGCCTTAAGGTAAGCTATACAATAAAAAAAGGTAATCTATGACAATAAAATAATTTATTTGCCTTTTGCCTTTCCTTCTGTCCGATTGCCTTAAAGTTGTTGTATTTCCAATAGTTTTTAAATTCGTTTCATTTACTATTCTTTGTACCACTAATTTATTTTTAGAAAGATGCAAAAAAGTTTGACACATACACACATTGATGTGTTTTAATTGAAATATTTCAAATATTTTTAATTAATACTTATTAGAGTGTTTGAAAAATCCTTTTTTTCATTTTTACGTGTTCTCCTGATAGTTTTTTCATTTGGGTGAAAAAATATTCCTAAACTCCTAAATATTCCCTTTTGAACACCCTACAAAATTGGTATAACAACTTTTTGAATTTTCTTCAAAAATTGAAAAAAATTGTGCTTCGCGCAAGAGCACTGATGAGAATGTATTCCTTAAGGTCGATAGAACCTTAAGTAAATTAATTTTCTTCTACATTTGAAAATGTGATGAGAATGTGCTCACAATGGTACCCCTAGTTTTACACATGTATACTTAAATACTGTCGCCTCTAATTTGTGTTGACACTTTATCTTGCCCTTCCCCTTAATTCTCGATCGACCTCTTCCCCCACCACGATCGCGATGGCTCGGCGTCCGAGAATGGTTTCGCTCTCCGTTTATGTTTCACTCTCCCTTTATATTCCTGTAAATTGATATTGAGAAATTTTAAAAATTAAGCGAGTAACAGCGAATCTCCGGAGGCGTGTCGAAAAAAAGGTGTTTTGCGGTGGACATGATAACTCGAGACAGAATCATCAGAAACAAAAAATTCAAATTGGCTTTTATAAAGGAGATGTTTCTTGAGGTAACGCTGGGACGATTTTCTTTTCGATTTTGAATTTTTGGTAGCATTTAAAAATACGATTTTCGCTAAAACAAATAGATTAATTTGTTATTGTAAAATCAACAATTATTTAAAAACGAAAAAGGCTCCAGCGTTACCTGGGGAATTATGTGAAAATCAATTGTGCAAAATTTCAAAACGATCGGCCCAGTAGATTTTGAGTTATGCTGTCCACTGACTTTAAAAATGACAGTTTTCAGGAGAACGCTTTAAAGTAAGCGCGCCGCATCGCACCGCTTTTAAGCAAGTATACGAAATCGAGGTGGAGCAACTGACCCTATATTTCCGTCATTTTTGCTCCGATTGATCTGAAACTTTCACACAACATTCTTGAAATGTTGTATTTTCAAATAAAAAAATAAAAAAAAATTCGAAAAGAAAAGTTTAAATACCGACCCCCCCCTTAAGGGGACAAGAACTTTCACGCCACGAAAAGTATTTTCGACCTCATGAATCTTTAAAATTGCAAAAAATTGTTTCTTCGTTTGCACTTATTATAATAAAATCTTTCCCCAGAGGGCAAAAAGACATTGATATCCTGAGGACGTCCTAAAGACGTGCATGTGGATGTGCATGTCAGTCCAATTGATGTCCATAATACGACTCATGTCTTAAAGACGTCTTTTGGACATGAGACGTCTTTAGGACATCAATTGGACTGACATGGGCGTTCTAAGGATGTCCTTAGGACATCCTCAAAACGACAATGTCTCTTTACCCACTAGGTCATATTCTAAAAACGTTAATTTTGTGAGTTAATTACGATTTTTTAAATATTTCAATTATAAATAAAATATTGTTTAATTTATATTTGTGTATCATTTAAACATCTGATTAAACTCCCTCCCCCTGACACCATTCATTTTCAAAGTCATGAGTGCAACATGCAGACACTGTACACATTTGAAAATACGACATGATATTGGTAGTGTGCCAGCACTCTATGTCGGAATGCATGAGTGCATATTAAGCCACATATAAACGCGCATCTGTCTAACATTTTGAGGTCGGAGCCTGCAGATTTACCTGCAGTTTCTGTAGACACTGTGCCGTTACTGTGCGAACATATTGCTATCTGGGTAAAATCACACTTTTCGGTAAAATATATGAATTGTAACATAACACATCTTTAAAGGGAGTAATATTGAATAATTCATCGAAAGGACTTTTAATTGCACATTTTAAACAAGTACAATTAATGTTTTATCGTAGTTTGTCATTACACGTCTCGTCATCACACGTTCCAGAATTTAAAGTCAGGGATGGAATACAAATAAATTAGACTTGCACCTCATGATTTTTCAATAAAAAAAGCATCCTATTAACATTATTTTGTTCTGAAATACTTGAAAATGTTAAGGAGTGAAATATCTAATCCATTTTGTCATGGAGAAGTTCGAAGGTAAAGATTATTAATAGTTTGGGGCCTCGATCCATAAGCTGTGATTCGGTCCTAAATCGGTTTTGACAACGTGTATTTCAGTGTATTTTTTTTAATAAAGACTGTTTATTTGATAAGTTTATTCATTCATTGTGTCATTAGAAGAAAATATATATTATAATACTTAAATATATTTTTTTAGCAATCTTTGAAACTTAGAAAAAATTACATATAACCTTTAAAATGAGTTTTATTTATTTTTATTTTATTTTTTATTCAGTAATCTTGAATTTTGAAATTCTGATATGAAATTCGGAATCAGTGACCCGAAAAACTTTAGAATACTCACTTCTAAAGAAATCGGTCAATGAATCCAAATTCTATTGTAAAAGAAAACCAATAACTCTGTCAAAAAATTCTTTAAAAAAATTGAAAAAAATTTTTTTAAGCTTGCAATAATTGCTTATTCTAGAACTAATGAATAAGCCTGATACAAATAAAAACCTATTTCAGAATATTTTTAAAAAAAAAGTTGCCCTTATTAAAAGTGCCCTGTTTCTGGAGAATCACCCATACAAAACATTATATATATATATATATATATATATATATATATATATA
>CAJFCO010017812.1:0-23698 GCA_904066015.1 Synergus gifuensis | reverse complement strand
ATGCTTGCCAGAACAAAAGAAAAACTATACCTCTGCCATCTCAAAAAATATAACAATCAATCTCGCAGATTACAGAATCGTAGAGCCACTCAGGCTTCCTTTACAAATAAAATCTTCCAAGCGAGACGTAAAAGGCTACCTGCCACCAAAACTTCCAGAAAGAGATTGTGAACGAAGATCAAGGCGGAAGTTGGTTAACAGCTAAAGGAAGTCAGTAAGCCGCCATCATGAGATGTGAGTCAATTCCGGCCAATCGCAGTAGTCATCCATGTCATGTGACTAGTGACGTAGTTCAACAATGTCCAGTCATTAGTCACCAATATAGCTAGTCAATGATGTGTCCTGCACTGTTGTTCTTGGGCAACAAATATGAGTTTGCGGAATGACCGAGCATCCCTTACTGGATTCTCAAAAATCGAATAAATCGATTGGAGTCAATTATTATCATTTCCACATACCGTAAATTCCGCGTAACAAATATCAAGTACCGAAATTCTTTCAATCGTACACTCACACTGGTTTAAATTAGATATTTAAATTATAGGTGAATAAATATTTTATATTGTTATTAGTAAAAGTAATTGATCTATTTTAATTATCTCTAAAACCTAACCCTGACTAGACTAAAGCGTCGGATGAGATAATTACATAATGGATCCGTAAACAGATCGTACAAATTCACATTCTTATTCTCACGCAACTTATAAAAATGCTCTCTTGGCAAAGCATTTGTAAATGTTTCAGCGAATGTAATGGTACCAGATATCAATATGCTTCATGCGTTTGTGATATTCTGTATTTCTGATTAGTTTGATCGCACTCTGATTGTCAACAAAAACCACAGTCGCTTCTGCACAAAGATATCCAATAATCGATATCCATCAGTAGTTTTCTCATTCAGATTGCCTCTCTCGAAACAGTTCATGCCGCAACGTATTCTGACTCGGTCGTGTTAAGAGTGACCAGTTTCTGATATTGTCTCGACTATGTAACTGACCCATCTGCGAGCTCAAAAATGTACCCCGTTGTAGACCTTCTGATCTCTACATCACCAGAAAAATCTGCGTATGAGTAACCAACTAATCCAGACAAGCTTCCACCTCCACGAAACTTTATCCTATATTCTAACGTTCCCGACAGATACGCAAAAATTCATTTCACTGTTCGCCAGTGATACAATTGCCAAAAATAAAAGTGGTATGTCAGCTTCTCTTTACGGTATACTTTCAGACGTTATTTCTCCTTTTACTACAGGATGAAGCACCACGTTCGGATCCGACGGCACGATACTTATTTCGCATTACCCATACCAAATTTTTCTATCACTCGTTTAGCATATGCACTCTGATGCACAAATACCACATTTTTCTCTCGATCACGCTCGATTTGCATACCAGCAAATAAACTTGAATCACCAACGGTGATCTTGAATGCTAAGTAATCAGATGCTTAAGAATATATTCATGTATCTCATTTGACCCGACTGAAATCAGACCATCATTCACAAACAACGCAAGATATACAATAGAATTCCCGAAATTACCAACAAAAATACACTGATCTGCTTCAGTTTTTTTTAACTAAAACTCTCACAGAAATGCACTGAACTTTCTCTCTCAACACCTCGGCGATTGTTTGAGTTCATATAAGGACTTCTCCAAGCAACACACGATACTATGCGATAATAGTGCGATACTTTCGCGCACTATTTCTCCACACTGTAATTCCGAGACCCTCTGGCCCCTTCATGAAATTTTTTTCGTCTAATTTCCCGCACAGAGTGCATAAAAATCTATTGACTAGAATACAATTCATAAAAGTCGAAAATTTGAAAGTTAATTTTTTTGGGTTTTGCTAAATTTTTTAAAATCTAGCTCAAAGTGCTACGGCCGGATAATGGTAGAGTATAGAAACAAAAACATGGGAAATTATCTCGAGCACTCTTATAAAATATTACCTTACGACAGGTGCGAAGGTTTCATGAAAATCAACCTCTTTCCGCAGCATAAATCCTCCAGCACACAATCGTGCCTTGTACTTGGAGACGTTCCCTTCGGCATACTGCTTCAGTCGAAATATCCATTTGAAATCGATGATTTTCATTCCAGGTTTCTTCTCAATCAATGACCGGTCTATGTATGAGCCTCCAGCTCGTTTTGGATCGCCTTGACCCATTCCGATGCGTTCTCACTCATCATCGTTCGACTCGTAGCGTGATGGTCGCTTTAGGCTTCCTCTATCCCTCGATCCTTAGGCTTCCTCGATTCCAATTCTTGTCTGTCAACGTCTAGATTCTTGTTAGCTAGTAGAAAAACATCATCTTCGACTTTATCTTGTTGTTGTAGTCGGTTTCCTTGTAAAGGTTCTTCTCGCTTCACTTTAGGCAGTATAATCATATCGTCCTGATCTTCTTCTACTGTAGCTATTACTCTACAGATTAATTCATTAATTCAAAATTTTGTTCTATACCAGATCGTAGATAAGATAATTTGACGAGTTTCCTTCGTATCCAATTAATATCATCTTTTCACATGAACATCCAGTTTCGTCGTTAAATTCATCGAAATATTCACATATGCTACGGCTTAGAAGATCACCTACCCAACGCTCGTACGACTGTGCTCCATCAGGTATACCCGACGATCATCCTCTGTTATCTCGCTCTGATTTGCCGTTTTGCTCTGGTGTATACGGCGCTGTTTTCCCGTTGGATCCCATGTACCTCGAGATAATTTTCCATGTTTTTGTTTCTATACTTTCTACCATTATCCGACCGTATCACTGTGAGCTAGATTCCAAAAAATTCGGCAAAACACAAAAAATGAACTTTCAAATTTTCGACTCTTTATGAATTGTATTCCATACAATAGATGTTTATGCCCTCTATACCACCCTTAAATCGATTTATAACCCTCAGTTATTTACCTGACAACAGTCTGAACATAACCGTTTTTGAGAGAAGTGTTTGAAACAATTTTATGCTCCAAAATATTAAACTCGTGAAAAGTGAAATATTTTCTGTTCCACGCTGCCGATTTCAATACGATTTAGTGGAGGATAATATTGAAGGTATGTTGATCACTTTTATATTAACAAATTTATTTTAATTTAAATGAGTGTTGAGTGTGTACATTCTAAGGACGTGTGTGAATCTCGTAACCTAGTAAAAAGTAACCTTTAATTTAATTCAGCTAAAACTTTCCAGAAAACTTCTTCGAACCTTAAGGCCATGTATTACTTACCCGATCTCTACCTTACCGACATTCTTTTCTGTGTAACGTTACTTCTACATTTCTTGAGATATAAAATTGAAAATTTCTACAATTAATGAAAATATGTTAAGTTATATTTATCTGGACTTAAATTTTTGGAATAATAAAAAACAATTTTTTTGGAAAATTTATTTTTTTAAAAATGTAAATATTTAGGACCAGATAAACATACCTTAATACTTTAGCTTTAATTACAGAAATTTTCAATTTGATATCTCGATAAATGTAGAAGTAACGTTACAGAGAGAAAATGTCGGTAAGCTAGGAATCGGGTAAGTAATACATGCCCTTAAGGGCATGTGATACTTTACCATAAGAGCAATTTAGTTTTTACTCAATTATACATTCATAATAATAAATATTTTTAGGTAATAAGAGTCAATAAACCTTTGTCTACATAAGGCGAAGGTTTATTGACTATTATTAGCAGAAAATATTTATTATTATGAATGTATAATGGGGTAATCTAAATTTTTCTTATGGTAAAGTATTATAATATCAAAATAATTATGATCCCAGGAGATCCTAAAATTATGTACAGTGTAGAGGATCACTAATTTTATTATGATTAGAAATCTATAATGACTTGCTGCAGACCTAGCTTTGGGAACCAAAAATTGCATGCCACGTAACACTCGAATCATTTTTCTCGCGCATATAGTTCTGAGCATATACATATAAGTAGCCCTTCTCTACATCCAGAAAACGGTTTATTTGAATCAAAATAACATTTCGTCGTACAACACTTTGCCATCTTCTCGATGGCAGAAGTGGGGCTTAGTGTCTTTTTTTTTTAGCAAAAACTGATAGTTTTGTTTAAATAGTAGAGTTAAGATATGAGAAAAAAGAAGGGTGCAGGCAATATTTTAGAAAGAGTGAGCAATACTTACACATGTCAAAAATCCCTTTTTGCTTGTAAAGGAGGTAAATCACTGCACTGGCGGATAGATATTTTTTTCTTAAATAATATTATTCCCAATTATGTGGGAAAAGATGAAAATAATTATTTTCACAAGATTCTTTGGATGTAAAGTACATCAGAATAATGTCTCTTTTGGTGTTGACACTTTGAAAGCGGAAACGTCGAACGACATGCACACTAATTGTAATTCCAACGAAGCACATTTGAGATTCCGCCGGTAAGTAGTTGTGCTGCCATATCGACGTTTGCCGGGTATTTCAAATGTCAAGTAAAAATGAATGTTAGAAATACAATTTACTTTATTTTGTTTTCCAAAAAAAAATGGAGAATAAAATTAAAGAACTATCAAATGATTTATGTTAATAATAGTTTTTGCAATTATTATACTAAATAATTTCATATTCATTATTTGGAAGAGTGACGAACAATTTTCTAGTTCATTTCGTTTGCTGTTTAGAAAATTAATATTATTTTTGATTATCGTGAAGAGCACAATTATTTAGCAATCCGTTAAATTTTTATATATATTTATAACCAGTTATAAATATTTTAAAGACAATTCACTCAGAAAGGTAAGTAATGAATGCTAACGACTCATTATGAAATTATTTATTATAATGATTGCAAAAACTATTATTAACATAAATAAGTTGATAGTTCTTTAATTTTATTCTCCATTTTTTTGGAAAACAAAATAAAGTAAATCGTATTTATAACATTCATTTTTAATTGACATTTGAAATACTCGACAAACGTCGATATGGCAGCACAACTATTTACCGACGGAATCTCCAATGTGCTTCGTCGGACTTAAAGTGTTATTATACCTCGAAAATAAAATTGCTTGCGCATTATCTGGCGCAATGGAAATGAATGAAAGATTTTCTGCTTTGCAAGCGGAAACCCCTTATGGCGGGAAGTTTTGAATTATAATTTTGTTTTCTTTATTATAAATTAGAAAAATTGCATTGGAACAATTAACAAAGAAAAAACACTATATTACTTAAATCAAAATTTTCCAATGCAATTTTTATATTTTATAATAAAGAAAACAAAATGATAATCAAAACTTCCCGCCAAAAGGTTTTTCTGCTTGCAAATCAGAAAATCTTTCATTCATTTCCATTGCGCAAGCAATTTTATTTTCGAGGTATGATAACACCTTTAGCGTGCATGTCGTTCGACGTTTCCGCTTTCAAAGTGTCAACACCAAAAGAAACATTATTCTGATGTACTTTACATCCAAAGAATCTTGTGAAAATAATTATTTTCACCTTTTCCCGCATAATTGGGAATAATATTATTCAAACTAGCTGTGAATTCGATACTTATATTTATATTTATTTGAGCTCATTTTTTGAGCACTTTGCTTCCTCATTATGATGAAGTTTATTATGAATTTATTATGAAGCAAATGAATTTGCTTCCTCATGGACGAAGCATTAACGATTTGCCTCAATATTTAAAAATATATAAAATTCTTTTTACTCGAAACAAAGAATCTTTCGACCTCATCATTCATAGATTCCTTGCGTCGAGACGAATCAATTGACCTGTAGGATTAGTGTTTTCATTCGAACCAATATATGAAAAATGAAAAATTTTCAAAATTACGAATAATTATATTAGGTGCACAACTTTGCTTCCGCCGATTTTTCGAAAATTTGAGGCTTTATTCTGAAAAAGTGATTACTTGTTTATGATTCAAAGTACTGTCCGTCACTAGCCACTACTTTTTGCCATCTTTCGGGCAATTGTCGGATACCATCTTGAAAAAACTTTGCGTCTTTTAAGGCGATCCACGAATCGATCCATTCTTTAACTTCTTCATAAGAGTGGAAATGCTGCTCAGCTAAGCCATGTGCCATCGATCCGAACAAATGGTAGTCGGAAGGAGCAATGTCTGGAGAGTACAGCGGGTGGGGTAAGACTTCCCATTTTAGGGTTTCCAAGTATGTCTTGACGGATTTTGCGACATGTGGCCGAGCATTGTCATGTTGCAGGATAACTTTATCGTGTCTCTCTTGATACTGTGGCCGTTTCTCCTTCAATGCTCGACTCAAACGCATCAATTGCGTTCGATACCGATCCCCTGTGATAGTTTCACTCGGTTTCAACAGCTCATAATACACCACACCGAGCTGGTCCCACCAAATGCAGAGCATAACCTTGGCACCGTGAATATTCGGTCTGGGCGTAGATGTAGAGACATGTCCGGGCATTCCCCATGATTTTCTGCGTTTGGGATTATCGTAGTGGACCCATTTTTCGTCGCCGGTTACAATGCGATGTAAAAAACCCTTCCGATTCTGTCTTTGAAGCAGCTGTTCACAAGCAAATAAACGGCGTTCAACGTCTCTTGGCTTCAATCCATAAGGAACCCAATTTCCTTGCTTTTGAATCATTCCCATGGCTTTGAGGCGTTTCGAAATTGCTTGTTGAGTGACTCCCAATGATTCTGCTAATTCTTCTTGCGTTTGGCACGAGTCTTCAGCAAGTAATGCCTCCAGTTCGGAATCTTCGAAAAATTTTTCTCTTCCGCCTCCATGCCGGTCCTCGACATCAAAATCACCGCTTTCAAAGCGTTAAAACCACTCACGACACGTTCTTTCACTAAGAGCAGCGTCACCGTAAGCACTTGAGAGCATTCGATGAGCCTCAGCCGCAGTTTTCTTCAAATGAAAGCAGAAAATTAACACTTCCCGCAAATGACGAGAATTTGACTCGAAAACTGACATCTTCGATCGAGAATACACTTCTGATGCAAACACAAATTCACTAATGTGGTGTTATCGTTATGTTGACAGATGTCTAAGCTTACTGTATGAAATTTTTGACCTGCCTATTTCAACCGACACTTACCGCTGCAGCCATCTATCGAAAAACGGCGGAAGCAAAGTTGTACACCTAATAATTTAATTAATATTCAATTAAAATTGAATCCAATTAAATTAAACAAATAACTAATCCTACTGGTCAATCGATTGAGAAGTTATTGTTGAAAAATCAATTTTTTGCTTCCTCATAGAGGAAGCTTTGTTTTCGATACATTTTCCAATATTTTTAAAATCGTTTAATTAAACTTTCCTCACGTGATAAATGTCTAATACAACATTCTAATCAATTGTCCGGATGTATGTGTGTGTGTGAGTGTGTGTGTGGATGCGTGTATGGATGTCGCCATTCTTTGTCGCCCTATTAACTTAAAGACAGTTGTAGATAAATTGATGTAATTTGTAGGGTATATTGGCACCACCTATATCTCAAAACGTGCCAAAGAATTTTTCAAAATATTGAATTTAAAAATTTTGATGTATATTTTGAATTTTTGTAAAATTTATTTTTCGACTATAACTTCTTAAATAATGAAAATTCAAAGCTTATGTAAAGGAAGAAAAGATTCCTTGCATCGAGATGAAACGATTGACCTGTAAGATTAATGAATTTTATTGAATTTTAAGAAAATCATGATTATTTTTAATTTTGAAAATTTTCATTTTGTTTTCTTTATTATAAAATATAAAAATTGCATTGGAGAATTTTGATTTAAGTAATATAGTGTTTATTTGCAACATTATCATAATGAGGAAGCAAAGTGCTCAAAAAATGAGCACCAATAAAAAATATAAATATAGTTAAATGGAACATCCGAAATCGAATTCACAGCTAGTTTAAAAAATTCTAAATGTATATAAAAATTTTTAAATTCAATATTTTGAAAAATCCTTTGGAACGTTTTGAGATATAAGTGAAGCCAATATACCTTACAAATTTCATCAATGTATCTACAACTTTCTTTAAGTTAATAGGGCGACAAAAAACGGCGACACACACACACACACCTGTACAATTGATTAGAATGTTGTATTAGTCATTTATCAAGGGAGGAAAGTTTAATTAAACCATTTTAAAAATATTGGAAAATGTAACGATTACATAGCTTCCTACGGGGATGGTCTGAAAAGTTTCCGACCTCAACATGAAGATGACAGCACTCGTCAATGATAGCTATTGAATGTAGTTGTGCATCTTTTGACAGTTACTCACTAAAGTTTCAGCCACTTTGGACGCGCAGTTTTTAGTTGACAGTCGTTTGAGTGAGTCGATGTGAGTGTTTTTGTGAAAATGGAAAAAATTGAGTATCGAGCTGTCATTAAATATTTGTTTTTGAAAGGCAATACGCCTACGCAAATCAAAGTTGAGTTGGACACTGTGTATGGGGACAATGCTCCATCATTTACCACAGTGAAATTTTGGGCAGCTGAATTTAAACGTGGCCGTAAGAGCTTAGGAGACGATGAACGTTCGGGACGTCCAAAAACTGCAACTACTGACGATAAAATCGCTAAAGTTCATCAAATGGTGCTAGACGACCGCCGAATTAAGGCGAGAGAGATAGCAGAGGTTATGAAAATGTCCAAAGAACGTGTTTGTCACATATTAAATCAAGATTTAGGCATGAGAAAGCTGTCCGCGCGCTGGGTGCCGCGTTTTCTCACGTTAGACCAAAAACGTGTTCGAATGAACATTTTCAACGCTCTGTTGGTGCAGTTAAGGCGCAATAAATCCGAGTTTTGGCGCCGATTAATTACTGTAGATAAAACTTGGATACACCATTAAACGCCCGAAACAAAAATACAGTCAAAACAGTGGACTGCAAAGGGGGAACCGGCTCCAAAAAAAGCAAAAACTATTTTTTCGGCTGGGAAAGTGATGGGGACTGTTTTTTGGGATAGTCATGGAGTTATCTTAATAGATTATCTTCAAAAAGGAAAAACCATTAAAGGTGTATACTACGCATCATTACTTGACATGCTGAAGGCAGAAATTGCAAAAAGCGGCCACATTTGGAGAAAAATAAAATCCTGTTGCACCAAGACAACGCGCCGTCTCACACCTCAGCGGTCGCCATGGCGATAATCCATGAATTACGGTTTGAACTGCTTGACCATCCGCCATACTCACCAGATCTAGCCCCAAGCGACTTCTTTTTGTTCCGTCATCTAAAAACTGCCCTCGGAGGACAAAGGTTTTCTTCAAATGAGGAGGCAATCACCTTCGTGAACAATTATTTTGCAGAGAAAAACGCCGAGTACTATTTGAATGGGTTAGAGAGATGGGAGCATCGCTGGGAGAAGTGTGTAGAGTTACAAGCAGACTATGTAGAAAAATAAAAAAAAAAATTAAGAAAAAATGTCTCGTATCATTGTTAGGTAGGAAACTTTTCAGACCACCCTCGTATATGATAAAGCAAAAAATGAAAATTTTCAAATTAAAAATAATCATAATTTTCTTAAAATTCAATTAAACCCATTAATCATACAGGTCAATCAAATCGTCTCGACGGAAGGTCTCTTTCTTTTCTTTACATAAGCTTTGCATTTTCATTAATTGAGAAGTTATAATCGAAAAATCAATTTTACAAAAATTCAAAATGTACATACAAATTTTTAAATTCAATATTTTGAAAAATACTTTGGCACGTTTTGAGATATTGGTGCTGCCAATATACCCTACAAATTACATCAATTTATCTACAACTGTCTTTAAGTTAATAGGGCGACAAAAAATGGCGACATCCACACACACACACACACACACACACACACACACACACACACATACACACACACACACACACACACACACACATCCGGACAATTGATTAGAATGTTGTATTAGACATTTATCAAGTGAGGAAAGTTTAATTAAACCATTTTAAAAATATTGGAAAATGTAACGATTACATAGCTTCCTATATGAGGAAGCAAAAACATTCCGAGTGTGTGTTTCTATCCGCCAGTGCAGTAATTTACCTCCTTTACAAGAAAAAAAGGATTTTTGACATGTGTAAGTATTGCTCACTCTTTCTAAAATATTACCTGCACCCTTCTTTTTTCTGATATCTCAACTCTCCTATTTAAACAAAACTATCAGTTTTTGCTAAAAAAAAGAGACACTAAGCCCCATTTTTGCCATCGGGAAACCGATCTCGATGGAAGGACCCGTCAAACAATGTATCTTTACAAATTTTTCATCTAAAATAAATCGTGAGGTGGGAATTTGACTGATTCTACATGACATTTTTTTTTTCAAAAGGCTCTAACAGCCTTAAGGCACAAACGATTTTTCAAACTGGAATGTCTCGTCTTTGGGAAATAATGGAAATTCGGTTACCCCCTCTAAAATATCTACTTAGATAGTAATAGGGTTAGGTCCTGTAAGTGGCGTTGCAGTTCGTCATAGTTATCCTTTGAACGGTGCGCGGTAAATGTGCGTACAAGGTCTTAAAAGGCTCAGTCTGTAAACCGCGTTAATGTTTTCACAAGTTAGTGAACATTAATTTTTTTTCTAAATACCAGAAAATCCAAATAAAGCAAAAAATTAATGTTTAAATTTATTATAAATTTTATATGAGCAATATATAAAGTTTTCATGTAATTCTGGACAGTTGAGCCTGTGGATTCTATAAGGGCACATAAAATTCACTTGGCCATTCGAGTTGGCCCCTGGTGTCCTTAAAATCGATTTTTAAAATAAAGTTTTTGATATATGTGGCTTTGTAGGAAATTTTATGGCGCATCTTTTATTCTCTTACAAAAAAGTTCTATCTCTTACTGTTTCTGAAAGAAAGTGAAAAAACTCGATTTTATGAAAATCAATATTTAATAAATATTTTCGCTTCCACTCGCTTTAAAAGACAAAGTTCTGAATATTTTTACGTGAAAATTGGAGGAATTAAGCTTCAAACTGTTTTGAAGATGATATGCTCTTTTAAATTTTTCCCATTTGTTATAAAAAAAAGTTATTAATTTTTTTACCAAGCTGAATCAAAGTAATGTTACACAACTTTTAAACGCTTCGTTTAACGAGGGAATTTTTAGCAAGCCCAAACTTCTAGCGGAAGAAGTGTTCATTAGGGTATAATGAAGTTTACTGAAAAGTATTACTTCAATATATTGAATCGTTAAAAAACTAAGAGTATTCAAACAGCGCGTTAAAGAGAGATCGAGCGCCTGAGAGGTAAAAATACTTCGCTCGCCGATAATGTTTGTATACAATCACCTCTTACACGCTCGGTCTCTATTTGACGCACTGTTAGAATGCCTGTATTTTTTTAACGATTTATTCAATTGAAATAATACTTTCCAAAAAACTTCATTATACCCTAGTCAACACTTCTTCCGCTGGAAGTTTGGGCTTGATAAAAATTCCCTCGATAAACGAAGCGTTTGAAAATTTTATAACATTGTTTTGATTCTGCTTGGTAAAAGAATTAATAACTTTTTTTTATAACAAATGGGAAAAATTTAAAAGAGCATATCATCTTCAAAACAGTTTGAAGCTTAACTCCTCCAATTTTCATGTAAAAATATTCAGAACTTCGTCTTTTAAAGGAAGTGGAAGTGAAATTTATGTGTGAATTTTACGTGTCCTCATAGAATCCAGCGGCTAAGTTGTTCAGTGGAAAAAATAAAATTAAAAAAAAATTGTAAAATAAATATGCATTAACATTTAATATCTTACTTTTTCTATGAAATTACCTGCATGAATCACTGTAAAATATTCTCATTTTTCAAGTCTGCAACTAATTCAACTTTTTGAAGCCGCCGCCAATGGACCTATATTTTTTTCAAAAGTCATTTTTCAGGTCTTCAAATAATTTAACTTTTTTAAGCCGCTGTCAATGGGCCTATATCTTTTTTTGAAGATCATAGTCTAAGCTTTAAAACCTTGCAACGATTTTTTTAAAATTTATTTGTTGCAAAATTATGAATTTTTTCACAATTATCGATTTTTTACATTCTCATCAGAGAGAATGTATTTTTGCCATATTTTTACCAAATTTCAATTTTTATTTAAAAAAATTTTTAACGATTAACACTAATAACAATTGAATCGTGTAGTAGACACTTTAAAACATAACTCTGAAGTTTACCCGATTTTTTGAAAGCCAGAAACAGTTCAAAAACTGAACAGAACTTGAAAGACTCATGTCTGTAAAAGGAAGTTGGGAAAAACAAATCCTCTACACTGTACAAAATTTTTAAATCTCCTGCGACCATAACTATTTTTATACTTTTCGATAGATTATTACATTCACACGCGTCCTTGGAATGTACACACTCAAAACTCTTTTAAACATAAAATATAGAAAAATTCAAACAATATTTTTTAACAAAGGTGATCTTCATAGTAGAGACGCGCGTGAGAGGAGTGTGGGTGCGCAATACTTTCATTTTTCCAAGTCCCTTTTTCAGCCAAAGAGGCATTGCACTGCATCTCGCAGGGTGATTCACTTACTGTGAGAATTTTTACAAGTCTTATTATGCACCTTGAAACCCGAGCAGTGACGCAAAGTGATGAAGATCGGTGAAAACAATGTGTAACGGTTGTTAATTTTGGGATGAGGCCCCTTATTTATTCTGACTTTTCTATTTAAGCCAAACAAATTAGTTTTTATGAAAAACAGAGAGTCAACCACCCTCCTGCCATCGAGAAACCCTCCCTGGCTAAAGGAAATTTCAATCCGTATATTTTTGCGGTTTAAAGAAAGGTATTTTAAAATAGGTAGACAGTTTTGAGGCATTTCACAGATTTCGCCATTTTTTTGTATTTATTTACATTTTTTCGCCCGTTACTCCAGCTGCCTTAAACCGTTTTGAAATCGTCAGCGTGGAATAAAAAATATTTCACTTTGAGCGAGTCTAATATCTTGAAGCACGAAATCTCTTTGAACCTCTCTCAAAAATCTCTCAAAGGTTCAGACTGTGGCTAGGTGAATTCCTGAAGGCTACAAACCGGTTTTAGTGTGGCACAGGGTACAGAAACACCTATTGTATGCAATATAATTCATAAAAATCGAAAATGAGAAACTTCACTTTTTGGGTTTTGTCAATTTTTTTTGAAATCCAGTTCACTGTACACCAATAAGATTTCACATACCAATAGATAATAATAATACCTCATATTGAAATGCCTTTTTCCCTTTTTTTTTTTTTTGCAGAGCTAGAGAAGATGGGTATAAAAAGGAAATTCAATTGCATAATCGCGATTTGAGAATAATGCCAGCAGACTCTTGGCACCAACCGGACAGCATCGAGAATAAGAAAAAATTAGTTAACACAATCAATCAAAGAACGGGTTCTGATGAGTCTGGTGACGATCAGATATTGCAATATTACACGTCAGACAATACTGTATCCATTCATTGTTTGAACGATGACTGCCTTATGCACGTGTTTAATTACCTTCCAATCATAGATAAAGTGAAAATAGAAAGAGGTAAGTAAGTATAATTAAACGCTTCCAAGAATATTTTATTACATACCAAAACGAGTCCCGATAAATCTTTTTAGATTATTAAAATGTTACGTTCACTTAGCAAAATTTATTCGCAGTGACTAATTCTGAATAAACGAAACAGTGACTAAAAAATAAACTAATAAAATAGTGACTATAAGTGACTAATGTTCATATAAAAAGAGGTCTGTTATACCCATAGTAACACTTATTAACTTAAAACTGCTTTGACATGGTTAAATAAAATTCTAGTGCTGAATTTGGCGGTGACTACTCAGGTGAAATTTTCCAGAAGAAATACATGTTACACAATTTGCACCAATTGTCCTGCAGTCGGTAATAGTCCAAGCGTTACACGGAAAACGAAATGTTCTTGGATCAAGTAAATTGTACTTGGTTCAAGTCAAGGGTTGGTACGAATGGGGACAATAGAATAATGTACTTGGAGCAAGAAAATATGTACTTGGTACCATATTCTTGGAACAAGTGGATATTTTCTTGATCTGAGAAAATATATTCTCAGAGGGAATAGTAGTACATTACCTTGAGCGAAAAAAATATTTCTTGCCAGTTGGCTTCTAAGATTCAATGTACTGTTTTACATTGTTTTTATATCTATTTTTCATTATTTTTAGAAAAATCGGAAGAAATTTTGCCAGATTCGAACTACCTAAACGAACTTATCTTTAACGCATCACACGCAATTTATATCACTAACAACTAAACCCCACGGCTAACCTATTACATGGAAATTCCTGCAAAAATCCCAGTAAAGTATCACACAAACCAGGGACGGTCGACCATTGATGAATAAATACCAATGAAATGTCTCATTTGTATGAAACACCCATTTATTTCAAGCATAATATCGAAGTATCACACTAAAAGAAGTTATTTCTTCGCTAAATGTATTCATTTTCTTATATCAAGAATATGAATAATTATATTAAGAAAGATAGTAATTAAAGTAAATAGTGGTATGTACTTGAATCAAGAAGCGGTAATTAACATTTTGATTACTTGTTGTGAGAATATCATATACTTGGTCCAATACTATCTTCAAGTTCAAACAAATACTTGTAATTGAACAAATTAATTCAATAGTTATTTGCTTGAAATAAATAGGTTCTTGATCTAAGTAATTTCACTGAATTAATTATTTTCTTCATTCAAGAAAATCGATTCCTTCAACTTAGAAAAGAATGACTTCTCTCAAGTAAAATCGGTCAAGTAAATACGTCGACTTGAGTAGATAAGCAGGGGGACTTCTAACAGCAGATTCTTGTTACCGACACTTACCGACACTCGAGAACGTTCGATGGTTCATGTCCGTGCTAAGTTTCGAAGCTTCTAGATTAATGATTAAAATAAATCAATGTTGTCAAAACTGTGATGACATAACATCCGCCCTCAGATATGAGAAAAAATTCTTCTAGAAAGTGTGATTTCATGACGGCATAAGTATTATTTTTCTTATTTAGAGCAGTGGAATGTTGTTTGTCAGTCAGATGAGCATCCGGTACAGAGAAATTTTATTTGTCGGTTGTTTTTAACAAAAGGTCCAGACGTGTTGTGACCCATTGTACAAACATTTCTTAGAATTTTTTTATATGATCTTCTGAGGGCGGATGTTACGTCATCACAATTTTTTTTCGCAGAATTATTTTTCATGAGAAATGCCATGAAATTTTGTAAGTCTGTTAATCAGAAAAGCGGCTTTTCTGAGTATTTGAAAGCGCGCGTATCCCTGGAATTTTTGCTACCGGTTACTAGTAGTGTGCCCTTCCAGGATGTAATAAATATATTCTTAGTAACCATAAAAATTTTGTTGCTATATAAGAAGGATCTACACATGCTATTCTTCAGTTGAGTGCTAACCCACGGTCTAGAAATATCACACATGTCAACTAGTGACAAACAAAAAGAATATCAGATTCGTCTTAACGCTTTTGCTTAATATTCAAAAATTAAACGAGAAATTCAAGCTGTAGTTAGACTTCGAATTTTAACAAAGGATTTCAAGCATCTAAATATCTGTAAAAACGAAAATGGACTTCGGAAAACTCAATGAAGCTGGAGTGTTAATATTCAATCTCTAGTTAAACTTCAAGTTTTAACAAAGTGTTTTATGAAAGTATTGTTCAGTGAGTGCTTAAATTACAATATTGAAAATGAATTCTGGAGATTGCAAGAAATTGATAAAACTCATGGATGAAGCGTACAAAATTTTGGAAATAAATGCTACATCTGAGGAAATCGACTTTTGGATCCGATGTGGTACTCAAAACATCAAACTACTGAATAAACTCCAGAGAAGAGGAAAGGATCATCTTTCATTGGGAGAAAAAAATCTAATTCAATCCCTGCTTGGAATTATGAAGGCAAGAAATAGGAAATTTAAGAAATTACGAAGAAGAGGAACAGACATCAATGAAAATTTTGATAAAAAAAGGATCATTTGGGAAGATTTACATAGGATTAGAACAGGGGTAATAATAAATTTAAAACATAAAGATTTAAATAGTTTTTTGGATGACTGTAAGAAAATAATTACTACACGAATAAAAAATTCTTTGAAAACTATGGGTGGTTTAAAAGTCAATGTTATTTTAGCTGCAAAGTTTAGTGCGCTAGAAGAGGGTAAGGTAATAGAAGAAATAAAATTTTTTAATACCAAAAATGAAACAATTCTTGAATTGACAGATATTTGTGAATGGTTTGAAAATAAAGTAAGAGAGCAAATTTTAGTTAAAGTTGAAGAATTTCAACAAAAAAAGTCAAATTGGAAATTAAAAGAGATTATCAATTTAAATGTAAACTTTAATAAATATGCACCATTTTCAGTTGGCTTGTCAACTAAGATATGGCGATAAAGCATATTGGAGATTCCGTCAGTATTTTAATGTGCTTGCACATCGACGTTTAGTGAGAATTTCAAGTTTGAATAAAAAATGAATGTTGAAAATAGTGTTGCATAACGATACGAGACACTCAATTGTATAAGTTAAAAGTAAAAATGAAATAAACGTCACTCCCTAACCCCTTCGTCAGTCCCTAGTGGCATTCATATCTAGGGACTGACGAGCTAGGGACAGACGATTTAGGTACTAAATCAAACAATACGCTGCTTGAAATGAAATAATCACTATTCTAACGTTATCTATTGAACGAGACAATCAAACTATCAATAATTAATAATAATAAAAGACAAAAAAAATGTTAATTATTGATAAAATTACTTATCTAGGGACTGACTTAAGGGGTCTACCCATTTTAGAATTTTCATAAAATCGATTTTTTTTATTGCATTTTTTCAAAGTATATATGTGTATATCTGAAAATATCATACTAAAATTTCATAAAGATCGGAGCAGTCTAAGTGTACTTTTAGGCGCTGTTTACGTAGCTACCCGAGCGCGCTAATCCGCACCGGTCGGAGCGGTACTGCCTACTGCTGGTATTGTTTCTGATTGACATAATGATTGACATAATGTTTTTTTTGTCTGATTGACATAATGTTTCTGATTGACATATTGTTTCTGATTGGCATAATGTACGGTGCAGGCATCGCTGATTAAGGCCAGGTAAGATTCTTTTACGATTTTTCGTTGAAAAAAAATTTAAACGCGTTTTTCTCGAAACAACCTTTTTGAACGGCTTGTTGATAAAATCTTTGAAACTACTTAACCGATCCTTACCAAAATTTTACCACATATACTTTATGAGTATAACTATAGCGCATATCATACGATTTTTGAAATTTTGATTTGAACTATTTTTTTTCGCAAGAAAAGGTGAAAAAATACGTGTTTTTTCCTTACTTTTCGAAAAATATCCGCCATTTTGTTAATTTTGAAAAAATCAAAAATCGTATAATATTCGCTATAGTCATTTATCTGCTGAATCTAAAACCGTTTCATTTTTTTGTTTCAGACCATCTGTCCCAGAGAAAACATCAACAGCGTACACCTTCGTTTTTTTTTTATCTTCTTTCAACCATTATTTTTATTTACCAATATTCACTAAAATGAATTAAAAAAAAATTTTCATGTATTTCTAAAATGCATTTTTTGTATGTAACATCTTATGTACCAATATCTTTAATTTAAAATTATGAAAAAAATTCTTGAAAATAGCCTTATTTTTGGGCGTCTAAAGTGGGTAGACCCCTTAAGTGACTGTGGCAAAACGCATCCACTCGATACATCTGTCATGATAGCGTTGTTTTACAAAATGGCAGATATAAAATGATTGGTTCCTGCAGATAAGTACATGACCAGGTTTAGAAAAAAAAAGTTACCGTTACTCACGAGTAAAGTTGGCTTCACCATGTTGACTTGGAATAAAACATTGATTTTCTTTTAAAGATGAAAAATTGTTAATATTATAATGTCTAATCATGAGTAGTCTTATTAAAGTTAATTTGTTATTGACTCAATGGTTTTTAAAATATAGGTATTCAAATATTGTAATCTGACGTAGCTTCATGCCTAGGGACTGACGTTTCGGGCATTTAGGAGGGAATTGTTGAAAACTGTTTATTTTTATTTAAAATTAAATTAGGTGTCTACAAAGAATCAGTTTTAATCCGTTACTTAGTATACTTAGAATAAAAAAAAAATTGTTTATTTATGAGAAAAGAGCCTGTTTCATAGAGTTGACACTTTTTTGTGGAATGGCCCATATAATATTTGCTGCTAAAACTTTCGGTCCTTATTGCTAAGAGTTTCTATCTTACAATTTTCGCCGTACGGCGGCGCCTCTCGCGTGTGGCTGTGACCAAAGTCAATGTTTTTCCGCGGAAAATTTAAATTTATTCGAATTTGAATTGAGTTCAAAAAAACTATTATATTTAAAATATTTAAATGAATATTTCTATAATCCGGGTTCGTTGATTCCACCTTCGAAACTGAAGAGTCTCCTCGTCGAAATTCGAAATTGAAAATTCACCATCGATGTCCAGTTATAATTAAATTTAATGAAATAATTTAGGTTTTGAAAAGTCAGTAATAATATCAGTTTTTGCGTATCAAAACAAAAGTAGTTTTATTTTAATTTTTTTTATTTTATTCAAATACAATTTCGATGATTGAAAATACTCTCAGTCGCGAATCATGAAAATTTTCTAAGTCCACAATCTAATTTCAAAACGAAGACACGAGTGACAAAGTTTCCACGTCGCGAGTCGATCAGAATCTGCTCTAGATCAAAGATCGAAATGAGGTCCTGAGGCTCTCGCGCATCCCCAGAAAACCTTTGCGCAATCCTACTCTAATTATTTGACATTTTCTTAACCAATCATATTCCGCCCTTGAACCGCATGTGTCCCTTAACGATAATCTCAACCCAGTTCTAGGAATTATTTTACGACCTAGCATTGAGCATAGCCAGACCTGGTCCGGCGATACCTTACATAAACAAAACTCATGAGATTTGAAACCCTTAGTCACATCTACTGTCAAATTCTATAATTTATTTCTTCCTGGTCAAACTCGCATTTCAACTATCAACAGATTAATGTCACCATCAATTTTAGCGATAAAACTGTAGCGGGATTCGTTACCAAGAAAACGTTAATTAAAATCTATAACTAATTTTGACACAAAACTCTCATTCTTTCAATTTCACGTTCGCTCCATCTTATAACCTTAAATATTTAAATTCTCTAAATTATTTTCCTTTACTCCCAGTATATTAATGTCATCGTACGTCTTTCTCAATTTACAAACTAAAGATTATTTTTCAAAAGCAATTTCTCAAAAACTTTTAAGTGGATTCGGTTTCAGCTTTCTCACGCATTCAATCACGGTTTCTTAATATTTATATATTCATTATTCGAATAATTTATTATCTACAAATGTCAATTCTGAAAATAATATTTCGTTAGTCCACTTTATATTCGTATTAAAATTAAGACAATCCAGCATTTTCATTAATCAAGTCGATTCACCATTTTCTTAAATATACCAATCTCTCTTTACCAATTTACTTTCTTTATAAGATTATTCTAAAAATCGTTTCAAGTTTAAATTCTCGCGCATATTTTGAAAGTCTAGGAGGTGCTGCCTCTACTGGAAGGCGAACGAAGTAGCAATCTATCACAGATCGTTACATGGTCCTACAATAACATGTAATCTAATGGGAAAAATATTTTAAAAATTTAAAATTGAAACATTTAAGAAGGATAAAAACAATTTACTTTAAAAAATCATTAATTTTGTTAGTTTAGATTATTTCTATAGTGTTAATTGTATGTATAAAATAATGGAAGAAGAGAAATAAATTGTAAAATAATTATATCTTTAATTTAAGGATTTTCAGATAAAACTAATTTTATTAACAAATGTCAGTAATAATGAAGGTAAATTATGTTAAATAGGTAAAAAAAATTTGTTATGTATTAGATTTATTAAGAATTTGGTATGTGAACGAGGGAAATAAATAATAAATACATCAAATTTTAAAAATACATTTTTTGCGTCTTTCAAAGATAAAGATTATATATTTCCAAAAATAATAATAATTAAATAATAATGTATAATAAGTAAATGAATAATTTAATAATTGTTAAAGTAATACATAATTCCATTTCGCACGATAATTGAGGAATTGTACCAAATGGAGTTATGTATTACTTTAACAATTAATAAATTATTCATTTACTTACATTCTCATTTAATTATTATTATTTTTGGAAATATATAATATACCGTTTATCTTTGAAAGACGCAAAAAATGTATTTTTCAAACTTGATGTATTTATTATTTACGAAAGTTGATTCCAACTTTTTAAAATTTTCCCGCGTTAACGTGACGCCTGTATTGACCAATAAGGAATCGTCCATGCAAGATTTCGATATTCGCTGTGTATCATCTTTTTAGAATACGAATTTCCCTCATTCACATAACAAATTCTTAACCCTCTGGTCAACACCATTTTCTGGTTCCTTATTGCCGAACACCCGGGGTCACCAGTGACCCTCAAATTCATTTATCTTTTAAATATGTTTAAAGTGCATGTACACTACAACCTCGAAGTAATCCTTCGCGAAGTAGTCCTGATCCCTCCCGTCCCGCGCGCACCTACTGTAAGATCCAGCGTCTAAGGAACTAAGTGGGGGGGTAACAACAGGGTCGACTCACTTACTACAATCTTTTTTTCTGACTGGCAGTGTCCAAAGGGGCGCTCAGATGGGATGCATCGGCCCTGCTCGCCGAGCGAAATTTCGCGGAACTGACATTCGCGAAGTAGTCCTCATAGCAAATAAGGAGGACTACTTCGAGGTTGTAGTGTATTTTTATAAATCTATGAGTGAAATAAAATCGTCAGAATGTCTAGAAAAGGATGAGACAAGTGCAAAAACGATATTTTTATTTTTTCAAAAGTTTTGCAAAAAAGTGCAAAATTAAATGCGCAAAAATTGAAAAACTGTCTTTTTTCCGTTTTTTAATGTTATTTCTTTTGTTTTTTACGTAATTGAAAAAAATCTGTGGGTTTCTTAATCTGCAGACTTTGCTCTATAAGGCTATATAAGTGGCTTTACTGTTTTTTTTAAAAAGTATATTTATCTCACCGAGTGAATGTGCACTATGTGCTAAATTAAAAAAATTACATTTTGGGCTGATATATTTTTTTTTAAATTGCTCTTTTTCAACAAACTATGAGTGTAAATTAAAGTTCAAGGTGTCAGGTATCTAATCATAATGCTCAAAAAAGTTATTGTACATTAAAACTTGTTTAAATAAACTAATAAAGTAAAAAAAGGTGACAAATGTTTACTTGTCAAAGTTTTCTACATTTATTTATATAAAACAGAGAAAAAGTGTGTATATGCATCTTAGGAATAGTAAAATATAATAAATTATTAGTAAAAACTGCAAAAAAAGTATCCTAACTAAATTTCTGAACAAGTTACGCACACTGCGCGGCGGTGTTCGACGCAAATTGGTACCGGGCAATCGATGCACGCTGTAGAAGTTTTTCTGTCCAAATCGTGATCACAAAAGTGACAGCGTAATCTTTTTGGAAATTGATCACTGTGTTCCTGAAGCGGAGAAACTTCAATACCTAACATTGAAATAATGCAAAAAAAAATCGCCCGAACTCTTCTATTCCGCTCAATATTTTTTTTTAAACACTGAAACACATTCAAATAAACAATTTTCAATGTAAAAATGTACATAAAATTTTTTGTTCACTTTTCAACTTATTACGTACACTCGGGGTCGTTGGTAACCCCCGAGACACTTTCCGACCGTACTGTTCAAAAGCCAGCGTTGAGATAAGAATGCTACTATGACCCTCAAGTAGGCCAAATTTTTCCGCTAATTTTAAACGTAATTACTTCGCCCCTCCAAAATTTCCCTTTTCAGGAACTACACTTTTAGAATCGCGTCGGGTCACTGAAGACCCCGGTGTTGATCAGAGAGTTAATAAATCTAATGTACATGAAATTTTGTTTACCTATTTAACATAATTTACCTTCATTATTCCTGGTATTTGTTAATAAAATTAGTTTTTTTTATGAAAATCCCTAAACTAAAGATATAATTATTTTATAATTTATTTCTCTTCTTCCATTATTTTATACATACTAGAACATCACAGTGCGCTTCGCGCGCCTATATAATTACTTCACGTTACGCACTTGTGACGATCCCACGTGACCATTTCTCAACCAATCAGATCACGAATATACTGCGGACACTCGACAGGTCATCTATTTTTTAAGAAAGGATAATTAACACTATGAAAATAATCTAAACTAACAAAATTAATGATTTTTTAAAGTAAAAAATGTCTTTATCCTTTCTAAATGTTTCAATTTTCAATTTTTTAAATATTTTTCCCATTAGATTACATGTTACATTATGGCCACACGCGAGAGGCGCCGCCTACTGTAAAAATTGAAAGATAGAAACTCTTAGCAAGAAGCACCGGCCATCTTTGAAAAAGTTGGATAGGGCTGACTTTTATTCTGAGTGCATATTATTTAAAAATTGAGTGGTTTTCATTTGTGAAGAGTCATTTTTGAAGTCTTATCTTTTTTTTCTAGCCCATGTGGAAATTTTGAGTTGGCCCTCGCGGGGCCCCACTTAGTTTGCCTCCTTATTATGTTGGCCCCACGATGGAAAACTATGAAGGACCAACATAGTTTTGACATACTCGCCTTCAAAGGCCCTATGTAGGCTCCTTACGAAGGACCAATAAAGTGGCCCTCTGTGGGGCCAGGAAGGGCCCCACAGAACGCTATTTCAATGCGATTTCTGCTCCTACTTTGGCGCTCTAATGGGCACAAATTTTCAAATCTTTCACTTGAAGCGTCAAAGTAGGGGCTTAGCATATTTTTAAAACGAGTCGAAATATGGTGCTACTTTGACGCTCTATACACACAATAAAATTGTTGGGGCTATAAGAGTTTTAAAGTAGGAGCTAAGTTAAATGAAAATTGAAAAAAATGTCTTAAAAAACAATTATTAATTAAGAACATGATTGTTACCTCTCGGTACAACTCGGAATAGATCGGCAAAGTTCGAGCATGGTCGTGTTGATCATGCGCGAGGCAAGGAGAGTTAGATTGACGTAGAATATGGTCGACGCTACACGTAAGAAGAATTGTGGGCAAATGTGTAGCGCCAGAAATTATTATTTTAAATAAAGTTCCGTTGTTTGATCTTCAGAAAAGTGTTGTGTCTTCTTCTCGCCACCCATTACTTCCAAAATAACATTTGGCGACCGTGACAGGACTTGGTTTTTCTGAAGTGTGGAAATTCGTTTGGGCGTGTGAAGACAAAAGGAAAAAATGGAGACTCTCAAGAAGCAACGGACAGTTTTGCGTACGGCATTCTCTAAAGCGCATGGAAATTTCGTCTTGTGTTTGAAGCGTGCTTCGGCGTCACTGGAAGACAAACTTGTGTCTTTTCAATTCTTGGAGACGAAAATGGCGGAATTGGAGGCAGCACAAGAGGCATACAACAAGATGTTGTTTCAGGTGGAAGACAACGAAGACGCTATCACCAAAGAATTAGATACCGACGAGATATACAAAACTACATATTTGAGAGCGAAAATCCAGATGTCAAACGTGGATACAAGATTAAATAGGTCTGAGGAGACAGGGAACACACCAGCGGCTCAAGTTACTGAGAAAAGGAAGACGATAAATTTACCGAAGATGGAACTGCCTAAGTTCAATGGAAA
>CAJFCO010017811.1:35081-61785 GCA_904066015.1 Synergus gifuensis | reverse complement strand
ATATGATACGGATATATAAATTAAAAAAATACTTCCTGGACTCAGGTTTCCACACAAAAACCTTTTCTAAAAAATCAATAGAAAAGCATATTCAATTACATAAATAATTATTAGAATACTTATTTATGTAATTCTGTTTGCTTTTCAATTGTTTACTATATTTTATTTTAAATTATAAGTTCATATTATCTGGATATTATCTGATTGGTCATCTATTATCTACGTTATCTTATCTTAGGGTTCCGGACTTCCGCTAGATGGCCCGTATCTTCTGCCATTTCTAAAGCATTAACCGTCCACCCCCTGCGTCCTCACCACTCTGACATATTGAGAAGGTTATACTTTTTTAACACAAGTTAAGTCTCCGTATTATTACTCCGTGGTATATGTTTTTTGATTTCTCTAAAGGAGTCATTTGGTTTATCGTCCCGCAGTCCTCTGTACCGCTGATAGATATTGTGACGTTGCAGATTTACTCTGTAACGTCAAAGATATAGTTAGCCGGCACTGGAGACAGTAATTGTTTTGACTCGCGTAGTCCGATATATCGCAAACAGAAAAAGAGCCACACCACGAACTTTCGGAGCACTCTCGAAAATACATATTAAATTCTAATTGCCTTCGAATATATTTTATGTAAACCTCGAGCCATTCCGACCAATGAAGGATGTCAGGAAACCGAGGATTTGGATCCTTAAGAAGGAAGGAAGGACGTCAGCGATTCAAACCACGTGAGTACTCCTGCCAAACACCAGAATCCGTCGTTTCTCGGGCCGTGGGCCAGCTGTGTCAGTCGACAGTTACGTCGCACGGAGCCCCGTGCATAGGAGAAATTCTGTATTCCCTTATTAGGAAGACTGGGAATGAAAACTACCAGTTAAATGTTCCTCTACTGGTACAAGTTGATTTTTAGAGACACTTTAGTGGATGCTCAGCCATTCCGTGACTCGCCATAAACATTTATAAGTGCAAGTGCAGGGTGCACTACTGGTTGGCTATATTGGTGACTAATAGTGACAAGACTTTGTTGTACTACGTCACTAGTCACATGACTTGGATAATTGCTGCGATTGGCTGTAATGGACTCAGTTCTCATGATGGCGGTTGACTGACTTCCTTTAGCTGTCAACGAACTTCCGCCTTGTTCCTCGTTCTTCACTCTCTTTCTGGAAGTCTTGTTGGCAAGAAGCCTTTTTGTTTTATTCGATTAAAATTTAATTGTACCGAGTTAGAGTGGCTATTTAGAGTAATATTATATCAGTATTGATTGTTCTCGAATTGCAAGATGGTAGAGGTACAGTTTTTATTTGTTCTGGCAAGCATAGCAAAGTAGGAAGTTCAGTGATTTTAAATGTGGTTTTGGAGCCGCTTTGCCAGCCGCTTTTTCGATCTTTGACTTGATTTAAACGAATTCGGGAGTGCTCACATGTAACTTGCTCACACTTAATTGCTCATATTTAATTTTCTCATACATCGTTTTCTTTGTTTTTCACATTTATGTCATTTGATTTAACAATTTCTTCGTTACCGCAGTTCTGTTTAATTTAACTTTGCCAACGATGTTTGATACGGTTGAAGTGTTATGTAACACGCCTATCAGACATGCGTCCATCATTTAAGAATTGAATCCTCAATTCAATTCTTTAGATTCGATTTAAATCTCGAGCCTTTAATAATTAATCTATTAATTATTTATTTGTTTTTTTTATGTAAATTAAATTTAATCCAGTTTCTGGATTTATCAAATTGATTTGACTTGTCTGTAAAGCAAACTAATGGATTTACGAACTACTGTGTAAATTATATAACGTTCTTTAACGCAATTCGATCGATTATTGTTCATTTATTATTCTTTTGATTCTCTTTTGTCATGAAATATATTTAACTGTTTCTCGTTCGAAATTTGGTCTCGATTCCTTTCCGTTGCGCTCTTTAACACCCGTGACCTTAAGATGTTACGATGACCTTCCGATGAGCTAGTGGTTGTTTTCTTTCAGGATTTACAGGATTTACGAAGTTGGAATTCATCGTCATTTATACTAATAAAAGACAGGCGCTTTATAAATTTGGATTCTCTCTTTCATAATTAAATTTTTAAGATTGTCGATACGTAATTTCTCGATCAGAGACCGATCACGTTACAATTTATACATTCAACTCTCCCAAATCTATTGAAATCCAAAAACACGCGTTCCCCATTGACATATTGCTTACTACATATTGTATTCAAATTCTCTCTCTCAAATGTCACAAATATCCCTAACCTATACTATAGCATCCAATCAGATTCCGACCGCAACACATGCACAGTGGTTTTCAAGTGCGATTTGAAAGAGATGCCGTTTACTATTGAGAATGGAATTGGTTTTAACCAATAATATTTTAATTATTTATAATCTTATGGGTCATTTAAAAAATATTCTGCTTAATATCATCTATAGTGCAGTATTACTTTGCTCTCAGGTACATTCTACTAACGGTATAACACAACATTGTTTCTCAGCATCTTGGTAAGTCGTTAGGAAGCAAAGGGACGAGATCAGCCATTAGGAAGAGGAAACGAGAAACTGAAGGTAATAAACGTAATGACGCATGTATTTATTACATTTTCACGCTAATGTGCTACATTGCTACGACTGTGGAAGTTTCGTCAAGGCAATACGTGCCTTCCGGTCTGCTGCTCGAATCGCTATGCAAATTAATGGCCCCTGCTGTCGGATATGTCGCTCGCCTTTCCTAGATAGAGGAATATGCACCTATTTATGCAGTGTTGGATGAACCAACCAAAGTACCATCACAGAATTTAAAACTGTCTCTAAAGAGAATAATTTTAAGTTATTTTCTGCACACCTGAGACCTTTAAAATTTATTGCATTTTATTAACAATGTGTCCCAGAATTGCTATTATTAATAAGGAAGAAGAATCTGGAATCTTTTTCGATGTTTATAAAACGCTCATTACAAATAAAAAGTCATTTTCATGTCTCCCTGCCAAAAAACATATTTTTAGTATTTTTTTTTTGCAACTTTTGTGATTATTATATTAAAATAAAGTATTATCTACTAATATTCAAACCTATGAATCTTGAAAATCGATTTAGAACTGAATGGCAGACCTAAAAGCAGGCAAAATGTCCACTACTGTCCCTGTCCCCAGGGCATTTACGATATGTTACTTGTGATCTATATTCAATTTTTCTTCAGTTATACTATACAAAATAAATTTTTTATTAAAATATAAGCCTAGTAATTTGATATTCATTCATTACTTCTAGCAGATTATGATTATATCTACACAAAAAAATTATCAAAAGCGTGCCCTTCATTTTCGTTTTCTTAATTTTGCCAAAAGGCGCTCATTTTTTCCTTCGCGTAATATTTTGTATGTGTGGCAACACTGTTTGCTTTGCCCATGCGTCCAAAGCACGAAGGAGTAATAAGGAGTATTATCTCTGGGAGTGGGGGTAGGACAAATCCACCTCCAAGAATTGTGCCGGGTTCGCTAAGAAATAATGAACGTTTTCTATATTTTTGTCATGCGCGTTGATGTTTTTGTGTCACGTGATATTCTCCCTCTATGCTATATATTTTGAATATACCAAACATAACCTCAAAATGCATCAAGAGGAGGAAAATCACGTGACGCGAAAACATCAACGCGCATGACAAAACTGTAGAAATCGTTCATTATTTCTTAGCGAGCCCGGTACAATTCTTGGCGGTGTTGTTGTCCCACCTCTAGCGGCCGAATACATAGGGAGATACTACTCCTTATTACTCCTTCGTGGTCCAAAGTAAACAGCTGTTCTCAAGTAAACAAAACCACTAGATCGTCTTAATTGTGAAAACGTCAGTTTTATAGCAAGGCAGAAAAAAAATCGAAGGTTTGTTGTGCAACGGGTGTCCACTACTGTCCCGCTTGGAAAATGGTAAGAAAATATTTAAATTGTATAATAAAAGTACGATTATTTATTGTTTTCAATTCACTTACGAATGCGACTAGCCGCGATGTTTTATACCTAACCATTTTGTAAGGATAAGCAAGCAAGTGCAAAACGTCCACTACTGTCCCCGTCACTAAAATGTCCACTACTGTCCACGAAAATACATTTATACTCTTTCGTTGTATTCTACGTGCAGTTAGATTAAATTTGAATCTTAATTTGTTTACAGGCTAACCAAAATGAAAAGTTAAATGCTCTGAAAAGAAAGTTAGAAGTGGATCGGCAAGTTGCTCAGGAAAATCGAAAAGTTATTAAAATAATTTAAGTATTTTATAAAAATAAAAAATTATAATTTTAAACTTATTACGTACTATGATATTGTATTAAGAGTAAATAACTTTTATATTGTATATAAAAATTATTCATTATTACGAAATGTCCACTACTGTCCCCAAATGCATCGCGATCCTGTTTACACGTTATCTTCTTAGACAAGTAAGAGATATGTAATTAGCCATTAGTACTGTTATTTTTTAGTTAGTAAATTATCTTTCTATTATAATATTTATATAAAATTTATAAAATATGTTTAAAATATTCTTTTCAAACAAAAATGAGAAGAAAAAATCATTTTTCCTGCCTTTTGGTTGAGGTTTTGGACTAAATTGTAAATAAGACTTGATATGCACATTTATTTATACTTATTTGATATCAGTTACTAAAAAATGACAAAATTTACAATATTTTTATTAAAATAAGGTATTTTTATGCCGAGGCAGAACATTTTCAGAGTTTGTTAGTTTCTGCTACAAAACGGTTCATCCTTGAAAATAACTGCCTCCAACTGCGTAACCACTATGATTTTCGTACTTTTGACACCTCAGACAACAGAAAAAAATTAGTTTCGAACCCAAAAACGATTATTGCCATTTCAACATTCGTAGTAGCCAAAAATCACCTTTCATTTGTAATAAGCTATAAATTTTCTCTTTTTAAAATATTTCTGAATTTTTTTTTCTGACAAAAAAATTTAAAATTTGAACAAAGAATCTAAATTGTTTATTAATAAAAAATTTAGAAAATTTATGAAAAAAATTGAATAAATAAATATTTCAATATATAATATGGCGAGATTTTTCTCAAGTGAAAAATGTAATGTAACTTTGTAGGCAAAGTTTAGTCCCACTAGGTAGTACTTTACACACGGAGAAAAATCATCAATTCGCTCACATATACATGCTTCGTGTCTATAAGGTGCGCTACCGGTATCGGTTTGCTTGCTGTCGTTCTCCAATCTATCCCTCTGTTCTCCAGTTTGCCTTTCCATGTTTTTATCTAAAAACTCTGACCCTTAATTGCAATCTACATTTTAATACTAATATATGCCCATGCGCATAAACTAAACGACATTGCTAGCTCGGAAACCAACTTAAATAAATTTTAGGAAATAGAATAAAAATACAAATAAAATAGTTTTAGGGAAAAGAAAAAATCTCTGCCTTGAAATACTCAGAAATGTCCAGGGGCGAATCCAGAAAATATTTTTGGGGGGGTCCGAATTTCAAAGTCAAGATAAACCTTTTACAATTCATGAAACACATTCGAAATTTTTTACGAAGTCAGATATTTCGGGGGGGGGGTCCGGACACCCAGGACACCCCCCCTGGATCCGCCCCTGCTTACGTCTGACTACGGCGCGGCGAAGACACTTTCCACTTGTACCACGAGTGCAGTAGAGCGGGCATGCGGGCAAGTGAGGCGATCGAAAAAATGTATCTCGCGCATCTCTCTCCATCCGGTTCTACCCTCCCTCACGACTTCCCATTCCGCCCTTGGGCCTTAAAAGGGCGCGTTCGACTCAGAATCGGCAGATTGGTAGGAGTTGGTTGCCAGCCCACAACTAACTAGACCTAGACAATTGTCGCTCTAGGTTGTAGCTCTAACCACCTTGGACCGGCTGCCGGTCTATGGGTACATCATCTACGACCGACTAATCTCTGTACTCTTGTGGAGCGTCTACTTTCGACGACTCCAGGTTCAGCTCTCTTTCCCAAGACCGGCTATTTGTCGTGGACCCTACGTACTCTGTAACCGAATGTCGGCGAGTGCATCTCTATGATCAACGCATTTACTACCGCAATGAGATTAGATAAATAAACCAATCAAAACCATCTACACCCTAGTGAAAGCTTCGTATAGAAATTCATTCCGGAATTTGTATCCGAGCCAAACAGTTGCATTCCGACCTAATCCGAAAGAAGTTTTCAATCCGAATTAATGCGAACTTTCAATCTGAATGATTCCGAAAAATTCGGATTGACCTGATTTGTTCCGATTGAAAGTTCGGATTAATTCTGCTTAATTCGTATTGGCGGATTAATTCGGGTTAAAGGTTCCGATTGATTTTGAATGGACTTCGGATTGAAAACTTCCTTCGGATTAGATCGGAATTAAACTGTTTGGTTCGGATACAAATTACGGAATGATTCGGAAAATTTCGAATTGATTCGGAATGAATTTCAATCCAAAGCTTTTGCTACGGCACTGATTACATTTAAAAAAATCTGCCCGCTTCGCGGGCACATTCTCATCGCGCGCTTCGCTCGCAAAAATGAGCGCGCCTACGGCGCGCGGGGGGTCGAATATAGTTCGATCGTCGCGCTTCGCGCTCCGATATATATACACGTCGCGCTTCGCGCTCCGTGTTGCGCGCTTCGCGCGCTTGTGCCCTTAGTGAAGCTTGCGCTTTACAGGACGCTTAAAGATATATGTTTTTTTTTTAATTTAATTAAATTACATAATTTATATTTTTATATTTTAATTTATTTTTGTATATTTGTAATTTATATTTTTAAAAATTTAATTAAATTAAATTAAATTACAGCTTTGAATGCAAAATTTAACTAATTTACTTAAGGTTCTATCGACCTTAAGGAGCACATTCTCATCAGGGCACTCGCGCTTCGCGCTCGATATTTGATTTAAAGCTCGCGCTCCGCGCTCGGCTCTGTTTAACAATATTTTTCACGATTTAAACGAAAACTATTCATCCTATTGAAAAATGGCCAAAGGAGAACTTGTAGATCTTTTTAAGGCGAATAATTATATTTCTTATCATTTTCTCTGCATCTCGCGTTTTTTGGCTCAAAATTTGAATTTTCGATTTTTTAAGGAAATTCAAAAAGTTGTTATGCGGATCCTATAGGGCGTTCAAAAAGAAACATTTTTCATCTTTAGACTTTTTTTCATATAGTGCGTTGTTTGGCTTCTAATTTAAGTTTTCTTTGATATTTTTGGATTTTCAAAATGTTATAAGTCCTTCAATTTTTTTTTGATCCAAAAAAGTCATTAAGAAAAATTGTTCAACTTTTTGAATACTACAAAAGTACGTCATTAGAATTTTTAGATTAAAAAAAAAAGTGGTTTCAAAATTTTTCAAAATGCTCCCACTTTTTGAATTTTTATCCAAAATGGCTGGCCAACGAACTTGACCTTCATTTTAGGACACTTAAAGAGTATACCAAAGGACAATCCAATCTGTCAATTCTTTCGAAAGTTATCGTGCTCACAAACAAAATATACAGACCCACAGACAGACAGACAGACAGACAGACAGACAGACACATTCGTAAAAACATGTTTTTCGGGTTCAGGGGGTCCCAAAACGTGGACATTTGACAAAAACTGGAGGGGTCAAATTTTACACAAATCTAATACCTTCTCTGATGAGAATGTAATAATTATGTTTCTTATCATTTTCTCTTCATTTCGTGTTATTTGGCTAAAAATTTGAATTTTCGATTTTTTAAGGAAATTCAAAAAGTTGTTATTCCTATCCTATAGGGTGTTCAAAAAGAAACACTTTTTATTTTTAGACTTTTTTTCATATCGTGCGTTGTTTGGCTTTTAATTTAAGTTTTCTTTGATATTTTTGGATTTTCAAAATGTTATAAGTCTTTCAATTTTTCTTTTATCCAAAAAAGTCATTAAGAAAAATTGTTCGACTTTTTGAGTACTACGAACGTGCATCATTAGAATTTTTAGATTAAAAAAAAAAGTGGTTTCAAAATTTTTCAAAATGCTCCCACTTTTTGAATTTTTATCCAAAATGGCTGGCCAACGAACTTGACCTTCATTTTAGGACACTTAAAGAGTATACCAAAGGACAGTCCAATCTGTCATTTCTTTCGAAAGTTATCGTGCTCACAAACAAAATATACAGACCCACAGACCCACAGACAGACAGACAGACAGACAGACAGACACATTCGTAAAAACATGTTTTTCGGGTTCAGGGGGTCCCAAAAAGTGGACATTTGACAAAAACTGGGGGGGTCAAATTTTACACAAATCTAATACCTTCTCTGATGAGAATGTAATAACTTATCATTTTCTCTGCATTTCGTGTTATTTGGCTAAAAATTTGAATTTTCGATTTTTTAAGGAAATTCAAAAAGTTGTTATTCCTATCCTATAGGGTGTTCAAAAAGAAACACTTTTTATTTTTAGACTTTTTTTCATATCGTGCGTTGTTTGGCTTTTAATTTAAGTTTTCTTTGATATTTTTGGATTTTCAAAATGTTATAAGTACTTCAATTTTTTTTTGATCCAAAAAAGTCATTAAGAAAAATTGTTCAACTTTTTGAGTACTACAAATGTACGTCATTAGAATTTTTAGACTAAAAAAAAGTGGTTTCAAAATTTTTCAAAATGCTCCAACTTTTTGAATTTTTATCCAAAATTTCTGGCCAACGAACTTGACCTTCATTTTAAGAAAATTAAAGAGTATACCAAAGGACAATCGAATCTGTCAATTGTTTCGAAAGTTATCGTGCTCACAAACAAAATATACAGACCCACAGACAGACAGACAGACAGACAGACACATTCGTAAAAACATGTTTTTCGGGTTCAGGGGGTCCCAAAACGTGGACATTTGACAAAAACTGGGGGGGTCAAATTTTACACAAATCTAATACCTTCTCTGATGAGAATGTAAAAATCCGTCCAAAATATTCTATTCCCCAAGGGCGGCCCGCATACCGGCCATCTCTGTTCCTTCTTCTCCTAATTGAGACGAGCGGCATACCGATTCACTCTCAATGGACTTTTCCTCTATCAAAAACTAATTCCTCACCTCGTAACATCATCCTACAGTCCCTCACTCTTACCATGCTATGTTCTCCACTAACACCAACCTACCTACCATCAATTATGGGGTCATATTAATACTTATTGATCTATTTTATAAATATTCAATTATATTGAATTGAAAAATAAAATTTTCAACTTATTTCCCAACTTAATACTGTAGGATATTGCGAATTATTAATAAATTTTGCAATCAGTAAAATCCCCAACGAATTTCCTGTTCACTTGCGTAATGAACGGAGAGAATTTTTATTCTCACCAAATATACCGATGGTGTAGGTACCTACAACTGGTACCAAGCAAAATTACTCTGGCAGTCTGGTGAGCTTCTTTCATGAGTTGAGAAGTATCTTGGTTATAATTTTACTCGAAAAATTAGCGCCCGTCTCAAGAATTAGTTCGATTCATCTCACACCATCGTTTTCGGGTAGTCTCGATGTCTCTGCGAATACAGGGGACGAGCCGAAGCAGTATTTTCCATAATGAAATTTCGGAAAGGTCGGAAGGTACTGGAAAATTTTCTCGTAGGAATCTGAAAGTCGGGTAAAATCGAACGAGAGACGTAATATTCTAAATTCAATTCGATTTTGAGGACAAAGTTCCCCAAGCTCTTATCTTTCTCAGAATAGTTACGTGGCTAGGGAAACTGATAGCTGGGATACTTTGGTTGTTCGAACGGCTAAAGTCAGCCGGGTAGTATCTACCAAGTCTTATGGCGACTGAGTTACCCTCTTTAGCTGAAAGTGTCAATAGAAATTCTAATTGATTTTCCCTGGCGACTAAGCTATCGAGAGGTCAACCAAAAGTGACCGGATTTTCGTTAAGGAATTCCCGCAATTGCTGAGTTGTTCCTCCTAGCTGAAACTGTCAATAGAAATTCCAGTGATCGGAAATCTAATTAATCTCCGAATTCACAACACTAAACATTTCGCGTGTTTTCTCACGGAAACGGCTCTAGCCATCTCGAGCAATATAACATATTTTCGCGTGTCCCCAGTAAATAATCGCGAAGCGTGGGAGTGGAATTAATCGTTATTGTCACGACATAGTGCTTTTATATGTGTGACAACCAAATTCCAAAGACTAGAGTTTTAACTTGTTAACAACAAGGAATCTTTAAGTGCGGCCCAATACACAGTGTGTCCCAAAAATAACCGAACTTTATATTTATATCATACAACATGCAGCGCCATCTATTAAAAACTTACAGCATAAAAAAGATACATTCATCCTCTTTCAAACGCACCTAACTTCATGTAAATCGGATGACAGATGTTAAAGTTACAGCCATTTCAATACAAGAAAAAGTGTGCTAATGTTACAAAACAAAAATGGAACAAAGAGCAAATATAAAATTTTGTGTTAAACTTGAAAAAAAATTCGCTGAGACATACGAATTGATGAAAAAAGTTTATAGTGATGATTGTATGAGTACTCAAGTTTATACGTGGTTTACACGATTTAAAAATGGTCGTGAGGATTTAAATGACGACCTAAGGCCAGATCGTTCAGAAGCTAGTAATCGTGCTGAATTTGTGGAAAAAGTCCGTGAAATCATTGGTATCAATGCAAATTTTACTACGAGAATGTTGGCTGAGGAATTAAATACGAGTAAAAACACTATTTGGAGAATTTTAACTGAAGATTTGGGTAAAAGAAAGATCTGTGCGCGTTTTGTTCCACATGAATTAAATGAAGACCAAAAAGTCGCTCGTGTGGAGCATTGCAAAGACATTGTTGAAACTGCTGAAAACGATCCAGACTTTCTTGATTCGATCATAACTGGTGATGAGACATGGTGCTTTAAATATGACCCTGAAACTAAGCGTCAATCTGCTGAATGGAAGACCAAAGGCGAGTCAAAATCAAAAAAATTGCGTTTTCAGAAGTCTCGAATCAAGACAATGTTGATTACTTTTTATGATTCAAAGGGTATTGTCCACAAGGAATTTGTTCCAGAAGGTCGAACTGTTAATGGAGAATACTATTTAGGCGTTTTACATCGTTTGTGGAAAAGAATTGGTCGTTTAGACCTGAATATCCAGCAGGAAAACAGCTGTTTTTATTGCACGATAATGCACCACCTCGCAAGACCAAAAAAGTGAACGAATTTTTGATGAAAAAACGGATTTCTCTCATCAACCACCCTCCGTATTCACCTGATCTATCACCATGTGACTATTTTCTATTTCCAAAATTGAAAACCAAGATGAAAGGAGCATTTTATGATGATATCCCAGTCATTCAAGCAGCCGAAACAGAGGTGCTGAAGAACATTTCTATCAATGACATAAGAAAATCTATGCATGCGTTGGTTGATCGTTCCAAACGTTGTATTCAGTCTAATGGAACCTATTTTGAATAAATGATAACTTTCAAAGGTAATATAATGTGTATTTTATTCTATATCCAAAAAGTTCGGTTATTTTTGGGACACACTGTGTAGGGAGGAACCGTGTTAGTCTTGAGCCTCTCCGCTTCATTCCTAGTAGTAGGATAAGGTTACTCTGGAATAGTTGGTAAGCAAGAACGTGTTTCGTTTCAATTTTTCCCTTTTTCTATCCAACTTTATTATTCTATCAATTAATATTTTTATCCCAATATTACACTGTGCTTCAAAAGTAACTTTTCCATCTATAAATAAATGTTATTGTATTTCTCGCGAGAAGGGATTTATTTACTCCGTTGTAAAAGGGGGTTGATAGAATATAATTTGTTTGTTACTTATTTTATTTCTGTTATTTTGCTCCCATAATGATGACATTTCTTCCTCGAACGAGGACAGGTGATTAACTAATTCCGCATAAATAATTTGAAGTCTGAGCTTTCTAACAAGGATTCATTCTTCCTTTTTTTGTAACTCTCCGACCAGCCAGACAAATTTAAATTCTTTTACCAGGACTTGCTTAAATTTCCATTGGTTTGTTACGCTATCAAATACTTATAACCATTTTTTTTAAATTGCAGATTTGACCGTGGGCGCTAGTTACTTCGTGCATGCAGCTTTACATACAACAAAAAATATGTCGCATATTTTTTGGTTCACAATAACACATGAGAGAGAGAGAGGGGGGGGGAGATCGGTAAGATACACCTGGGGTACTTTTATTGCTAGACACATTAAGCTCCCAAGAGATTTCTCGAATATTCCAACGCTAACGATGCAGCAAGACAAAATGTCATCAAGATATAGCTTCGACAAACACTTCCGGACATGTATGCAGAAGGGATGTGTGGGAGATGGAAGAAGGGAGGGTTCTCCTTCAAGGAGACATCTGGTCCACAAATTGCTCTAAAGGAGAGGGCTGGACAGGAACTGGACTGTATAAAATTGCAAGAAAAGGGGTTTTGGCGATCCCACAGGAGAAGTATCTGTCTTTCAGACAGCAGTATTTGCCATTCTCCAGTGCGCTGAAAAGTTTTCGAAAAAAAAAATAAAGGGCAGGTGCATAAGCATATGCTCAGACAACCAGGTGGCTATTAAAGCGGTTGGGAAACCAGAAATCTCCTTGATTCCGGTGTAGGAGTGCAAGAAGGCACTGAACCAATTGGTGGAAAACAAGAAGATGACCCTACTATGGGTTCCTGGATATACAGGGATCAAGGGCAACGAGAAAGCAGATCATTGCAAAATCGAATTTTCCGTATAAAACACTTAATAACAACCTCTAAATATTTTTATAAAAGTCTAAAAGAAATGGGGAATAATTTTCTCACTAAAAGAAATAAATTACAGATTTAAAAAATCAAAAACTAAGGATTTCATGAGTCACTATAGAAATCTGAAAAAAATTATTAATTTTAAGCTTAAAACAGATCGTGGAGGGTACAAAGGTGGCAATAACAGAGGTGGAAAGCATTCCGGTCAACCAACGAACCCAGTACCTCTACAACAGTCGACAAAGCCGTCACCTCAACCTCAACAACGACCGCTGCCTACTCCACCAGCTTCGCTTCCACCACCGCCACCTCCATCATCTTCGCTGCCACCACCACCACCTTAAACATCTTCGCTTCCGCCGCCGCCGTCAGCTCAACAAACCTTGCTTCCGCCACGAGATGAGTGACCTCCGCTGCCAGGGCTTTCTCAGTCTGCAGTGTCTGGACATGCGATGTCAACCTGACGCATGTGCTACAGTGGGACCAAATCTCAAAAAGCTGGCCAAATGTCCAAAATAATATTTTCGATTTTAAAAATCGGAATAGGTGGGTTCTTTAGAGGAAGAATCCAGATTTCAGAATCTGTAGCCTAGAGGTCTATATCCCTATTACCTGTCCTTTTATGGCAGTTGCAAAATGGCCTTCGTTCCGTGAACACCTGTTAGTTTTGTTGTGATAAAACTGGTTCTGTGTTTAGGGGGTTACATAAAATCTTAGAATAAAGATTTTTCAATTCTGAAAAATGGATTCATTTGCTAGAGGTAAGTACTATTTGAATATAAATTACTAATGTAATAGTCACAGTTTGACTATATAAACAAAATTAACGATTTTTGTGAAAAAGTAAGATAAAATTGAACCAAATGAAGCAAACATTTAGAGAAAATTTGAGTTGCTCCACGTTGTTCAACTGCCGGAACCATCAGATCTCTTAAAGTATACTGTCAGTTAATGGAATCAAAAAGAAAATTTTGCTTTTTATATGCGTTTGCGATTTCTGTTCAACTTTTTGTATAAAAAAGTCCCAAGATGTCGATTTTCCTACGCATAATGCGTGTATGTGTAGTCCAAAGTATAAAATTTTCATAAAATGTGTCAAATTGTGTTACTTGGGGGTTTTTGGGGTCGTTAATTACGAATCCGGTGTCGAAAATTTATAACAATAATAAGAAATAAATAAATGATATAAATAATAAATAATGTTTAATAAAAATAATAATAATAAAAAGTTTTTCATTTCTACGTACTGTGAATTGAATTTATTTTTGAAAAATATTTAATATTTCAAAATTAGAAACATCTTAAATAATAATGATAATAATGTATATTGTTATACAATTTCAGGATCTGCAGTGGATACTGAAGAAGGTGCACCGGTACTGGGTTTGACAAGAAGAGAAATATTTGTGTTTTTCTAGTTACCTCGAATACCCCTTTACACCAATTTTGAAAAGAATCAAAACTTTATTTAGCATACTCGTCCGCCATATTGGGACCGCCATTTTCTTTTTGAAATTTTTTACAACGGTTTCGTAATCAGCGACTTCAGAAACCCCTTTACACCAATGTTGAAAAGAATCAAAAGTTTATTTAGCATACTCGTCCGCCATATTGGATCCCCCATTTTGTTTTTGAAATTTTTTACACAGGATTTGTAATCATCGACCTCAAAAACCCCCTTATACCAATTTTCAAATGAATCAATCATTTATTTAGCATACTCGTCCGCCATAAAGGATCCGCCATTATGTTTTTGAAATTTTTGACAGCGGATTCGTAATTAGCGACCCCAAAAACAACCAAATAACAAAATTTGGCCCATTTTATAAACATTTTATACTTTTGGCCAGCTTTTTAGGATTTGGTCCCACTGTGTGTGGACCGGACAGTAGATCGTAGAAGCAAAAAAAGTATGAAATATTATAATTTAAATGGTTTTACCCTTTTTTTTATTTACTAGTTTATTAATAAATATTATTTTGCATTTTAGGAAGTGCAGCAGATTTCAGCAGAGCAGCTATAGAGCAGCCACAATCAGCAGCCTCCAGCAGAGCGGCCACTCCACCAACAGCATCAACCGTACGCTTACCCTACTACTTTCCATTCGTCTCCAACATCTTCCTTCTCTCATCCTTCCACTTCCTCCTGTCATCCATCTACTTTCGATCCGCCTCCCGATACCTTCCTACCCGCAGTGTCTGGACATGCGATGTCAACCCGACGCACGTCGACCAGACAGCAGACTGTAGAAGCAAAGAAAGTATAAAATATTATAATTTAAAGAGTTTTACTCTTTTTTTTATTTATTAGTTTATTAATAAATATTATTTTGCATTTTAGGAAGTCCAGCAGCTTTCAGCAGAGCAGCCACAACCAGCAGTCTGCAGCAGAGCGGCCACTCCACCAGCAGCATCTACCGTACGCTTACCCTACCACTTTCCATCCGCCTCCAACACCTCCCATCTCTCATCCTTCCACTTCCTCCTGTCATCCATCTACTTTCTATCCGCCTCCGACACCTTTCTACCAGCATCATTTTTCCAATTCCTACCCGTCTCTGACACCTTCCTACCCGCATCATCTTTCCAATTCCTATCCGCCTCCTACACCTTCCTACCCGTATGTTTTCAGCTCCTATCCGCCGCCAACACCTACCTACCCACCTACAACACCTTTCTACCCACCTCCACTTTCCTACCCGCATCATGCTTCTTACCTGCTACCTTCTCACCCACGGCCTCTTTCCTACAATCCTCCTTCCTATCTGCATCTCTACAATATCTACCCTGTACAGCAATTGCCATCGACTGCAGAAGTAGAGGAAAAAACAGAAAAGGTAAATTGTAATTGGGTAAGTTAAAAATTTTATTGTTATATTACTTATATATTTCTTAATAATAATTATGTTGAATTTCAGAAGCTGAAAACAATATAAAAACAGCTGTAAAAGTTGCAGCAGCGCTTCTTCAACCGAGGACATGGTTGACGAGGAGGACGAGGAGGAACCAGTGTCAGATATGCGCGGTAGTAGCGCCTACTCATTCTAGAGCCGGATTTAATTAGTTATCGAAACTTTTCTTGAATTTTATCGGCTTTAGGATAACATACAACTGGATAGTTTCGATAACTATCCAGTGGGCACGAATGCCCAAGGGATGGATTTGAATACAAAAGAGTTAAGCTGAGAAGACATTGGAAGAGATAGATTTAGAATTTAAAAGGAGATAGAAAGAAATAGATGAGGATCAGCGAGAGTTTGAAAGTGATAGCAAAGTGGTAATTAAAAGAGATTGGAGTGTATTTTGATTGACAAGATGATAGACAGGAATAAAGAAGTTGGGATTGAAAGAGATAAGAGCGAATTGAGATAGACAAGGAGATAGAATGGGATGGACAAGAATAGACGAGAAATAGAAAGGAGTAGAGAAGTAGGGATTGAAACAGATAGGAGCAATTTTAATTCAGAGGAAGATAGAAAGAGATAGGCGGAGATAAAAAGAGATATAAATTGATAAAAAAGAGGGGATTCAAAGAGATAAGCGTGGATGTGGATTAAAATGGAGATCGAAAGGGATATAGAAATGAAGATTAAAAGAGATACAGCACAACCTCTCTAATTGTAAGAGCTAGCCCACGGGTGGTTAGGGGTAAGAATTCCGAAAACTAGGGGGCCCCTACTACTGGGCGTCGAGCTCGCATGTTGCGCGTGTGTGCGAAATGTGCGTGTGTGTTGGCGTGAGTATGGTTTGTAGTGGGGGAAGCTTCCGAGCTCATCAAGACTATTCTAGCTCTTATCGAGTTAGCTCTTAGTGAGGTTGTACTGTAATTATTATATAAATATCCTATATAAAACCCTGACATCCTACGCCATTTCATAATGCAACTTCTTATCGACCGAGTTTTAGAAATAATCTCGCTCAAAAACTCTATTGATATAGAGGGCGCCCTAATCAGTGCAACTGTTCTGAATCTAAAAAATGTTCAAGTGTCAAATTATTTTAGTTAGTTTAGTATGAAAGAACTTTTTTTTAATTTTTGAACTAAACGGAGTCAATGAACTTCCGATTCAATGTTTTATACAGTTTTCCAAAATGTTCTGGAAAAATATTCAGTTTTGTAGGAGAATAATTGGTTTATTTGGAAATCGATAATTTGCTGCCTCTGGACCGTTCGCAACAAAATTAAACTAGCTGTGAAGTTGTACGAACTTTTGTGCTCATTCAATGAGCACTTTGCTTCCTGTAAGCAAATAAGTATTCTTTATTAAATTTTGATTATTTGAGAAGTTATATTCGAAAATTACAATAAAGCACAACTTTCTTATTTTTCAATGAAATGCATTAATCTTATAGGTCAATCGATTCGTTTTGACGCAAGGAACCTTTATTTTCCTTACGTCAAGTCAAAATTTTGATTATTTGAAAAGTTATAATCGAAAAATTAATTTTTGAAAATACAATTAACCATAACATCTTTATTTTTTAATGAAATGCATTAATCATATAGGTCAATCGATTCGCCTCGACACAAGGAATCTGCATTTTCCTTATATCAGCTTTCAATTTTGAATATTTGAGAAGTTATAGTGAAAAAACGAATTTTACGAAAATTATAAAAGTACACCAAACTTGTAAAATTAAATATTTTGTTAAACCCTTATAAGAAATTCAACTAGGTATATAGTGGAATGGAATAACTATGCAAAATTTCATCAATTTATCTCTACGCGTTTTCAAGAAATTGCTGGATCGTGACACACACACACACACACACACACACACACACACACACACACACACACACACACACACACACACACACACACACACACACACACACAAGTTTTCAGGACATCATATTAGATATATTGCCCTTGAAATATGTTCAAAAAAACTTTTTTTAGGAAACAGGATTTTGTCACCATTACAAAGCTTCCTCTATGAGGAAGCAAATTATAACTTTTTGACTTGCCTACAAACAAAGGTAGGCCATTTAGGTTTCTTTTTATATATATTTGCTTTTTCCAAATTACTAGGCTGCAATATTTTGCACTTTACAAATAAACTCGTAGAAAGCATAGCGCACCTAACCTCAAAGTGACAAATGCATTACAGATTTTAGTACGAAAGAAGTTTTTTTTTTTTATTTGAAATAAGCGAAGTCAATAAATCTCCGTTTCAATGTTCTCTATCATTCTCTAAAATTTCTCGGCAAAATATTCATTTTTGTGGGAGAATAATTGATTTAATTGAAAATCAATAAAATCGAAAAATTTTCAAAGTACCAAATGCCCTTAAAATGCCTTTATTATCCTTCAAAATTTCGTGAAATTCCTTTAATTTTCGTAAATTCACTTGATATTCCTTAAAATTATAGTCAAGGGCCCATGAAATTTGATTAAATCTCTTAAAATTTCTGAAGATCTACTGAAATTTCGTAAAATCCCTTGAATTATTTAAAAGTCCTTAAAATTACTAAATATCCCATAAAATATCGTAAAATCGCTTAAAATTATTAAAAATCCCATGAAATGTCATGTAATCTCTTGAAATTCCTGACAATTCAATGAAATCTCGTAAAATCTCTTGAAAGTCCTCAAAATAAGTTAATATTCCGTAAAATATCTTACAAGTATTTAAAATTCCATAAAATCCCGTAAAATCCCCTGAATCCCTTAAAAGTCTTTCAAATTGCAATATTTTAAAATGCCTTAAACATATTTCAAAAATCTGGTGAAATTCCTTTAAATTTCGTAAAAATCGCTTGATATTCCTTGATGTTCCATAAAAGTTCTTAAAATTCCACAACCTATCATTATAACCCATAAAATTACTAAAAATTCTATGAAATCTTATGAAATTCCTTTAAATTTCGCAAAATCAATTGATATTCCTTAAAATTACTCAAAGTCCCATGAAATTTGATTAAATCTCTTAAAATTACTCAAAATTCCGTGAAATTTTGTTAAATTCTTTAAAATTCTTGAAATTTCAATATAATTTCACCAAATCCTTAAAAATTTCTGGAAACAAATATCCTTAAAATTACTTAATATCTCATAAAATATCTTAAAGTCGCTTAAAATTACTAAAAATCTCCCAATCACCATCAAATGTATAATATAAGTAATATGTTTAATAATATAAGTAATATAAGTAATCTGTTTAATTTCTCAAATAATATTCACTAATTCACTAACCTTAGGTATATATTTTGAAATATTTTTTTGCTTCATTAATAATTTACTTTTCACATCAAAATAATTATTTTCATCACTTTAAATTATTTTCTATCTTTATATAACCTTTTTATTAGTAATCGCTTTGACAACGAAAATAGTCTGAAGATAGTTTTCAAATTCGATACATTCACACAAATTTTTGCGGAATTTCTAAAGGAATAACCAATCAGGTTTTCGACAATAATGTTTTCGATATTTTGGTATCATCTCTTTTTTAAGATAGCCCAAGTGCGAATTGCCGGAGCTGAACACATGGCTCAGGTTTGGTCCAATTTCGGTAGCCAAAGATCGGCTAACATTATTGGGCCAATATCGGCATTTTAATCGGCCCAGTGTTGTCCCAGTACTGGCATAGTACATTGGCATTTTAAATTTACCAAGCTTCCCCGAAACTTGGCCCAGTAACGGCCCAATAAAGGGCCGAAAGTCGGAATGACTACGTCAAACCATTTTAGAAGTAGAAAAGTCAGAGTCTGGCCTAGCAATGGCACTTTACTGGGCCGAAAGTCGGTATATTACTCCGACAAATCATGTTGGAAGTTAAAACGCCAGAGTCTGGCCCAGTAATGGCTCTTTACTGGGCCGAAAATCTGTATATTACTCCGGAAAATCATGTTGGAAGTAGAAAAGCCAGAGTCTGCTCCAGCATTGACACTTTACTAGGCCGCAAGTTGGTATATTACTCCGGCAAACCATGTTGGACGTAGAAAAGCCAGAGTCTGGCCCAGCAATGGCACTTTACTGGGCCGAAAGTCTGTATATTGCTTCGGAAAATCATGTTGGAGGTTAAAAAGCCAAAATTCGTCCCAGTAACAGACCATCAAAGGGCCGAAAGTCGGAAAAAATTTGTAATTAAGGAAGATATTAATTTGGCACTGTCCTACTACCGACAGACAGCAGTTTTTTTATTGACAATTTTTATTCTGTCAATCAAATATCCTATTATATCAATAAATACTAGGCGTTTACGTTTTATAAAAGTGAACATTGAAAATATGAAAAATTTCATATACATATTTTATTCATTGTTAACGCAAAAGCTTTTTTTAATGAAATTATCTTGAAATAATTTAACATTTGTGTATGGTTGAATATATCGTGGAAAAAATGTTGGAACATCAACTCATGAATTAGGGTAATGGTTTAGGTTATTGACTTCCGTCCGATGGGTCGTGCATTCGATTCCTCCCGCATTGTGTGCGAAATTTTATTTGTTATATAAGCGTTAAAATTTACAATTAAAAATTATTTATAAGTATATGCATAATATATCTATGAATAAATCATGTTCTTAATTAATAACATTTATTTATATTTTTTTTGTAATTTCTCAGTGTAATGGGCCATTAAAATTTGCTGATTTCGCGCCAATACTGGCAGCTAGTATTGGGCCGACAATAGCAGCCAAGCCTTGGCTGCCAAGTGCAGGACATAGTTATCATTCCGTCATTGGCACGATAATGGCAGCCGAGGTTCGGAAAAATTTTTGCCGACTCTGGGCCAATGCTGGGCCGTATGTGATTTCGCACTTGGGAGGATAGGATTTAAAATTTAAAAAAAAAAAAATTTCGTAATTTGTATATGAAGAATATATAATACATTTTATTTTTAAATTGTTATCTTTTGCATTATTTCTTCTAACATGATTCTAAATTACATAGAAAACTCTCCAAGTTTTAAGAGCAATTACAGAAATCATAAAGATTTAACGCTAGAAATCCTCCAAAACCCTCTTCTTCCAGTTAATTGATTCCAGATTGAAATAAGTCTCCCTTTCGAGATACTTGACTCTCCATCTAAGTAGTGGCTACAAACTCTCGTGACCAAGTTTTGCCTCACGCGCAGTGAGTACTTCAACACGTATTTTCTATGTAGAGAGATAGATGTTATGCCGCCTTGTTGGGGATGAAAATATGAGAGATCGCGCGTGCCAGTATTGGGGTTCAGTGGACCAGTTACCCAGGTGAAGAGGTAAATCGGCAAGTTCATAGTGTTAGAGAACTGACGTCACTAGAGTGACGGTATGACGTTAAAACGTTATGAGAAATGAAAGAGGAAGAGTTTGCAGCATGAGAGGGTAGTGTTTGTAGTGAGGCGGCGGCGCATGGAGGGTGGCAGATGCGTCGGTGTGTTGCGCCGAAGTGCTTTTGCCGTCGAGTCTGTCAGTTCTTCGGTGAAGCCCTAACGAGCAAGCGGCGATAAGTTCATCCCCGTTGAGCCGGCCCGCGGCGTGTTCGAAGGTTCGAATATTATTCAGTGAAACTGTTACAGCTTTAGTGGACCGTGATTGGTGAACCACGTGGATTTCGAATTGAACAATTATCACCAGTTCCAGGACTGTGTGAATCTAGTTTCAAGTTCCGTTTTGAAAACGCGGGAGAAATATTTAAAAGAGAGATTTAATAGTTACAAAATAGTCTGGCTATTAAAATAAAGTTTTAACAATTTATTATAGGCAAGTAATTATAGTTATAGCAATTTTGTAGAATGACCTTAAAATTGATGGTATAAAAAACACTCTTTGATAGAAGTTTTCATGAAGGTAAACTTACAGAATATTTTTTGCAGAATTCACTGGAGTTTCACTAATTATAGCTCTCTTTGAGAACCAAAGCTCTGATGAAAATCAGCTCAAAGTTTAGAGAAAGTTGTAACAGTGGTTTTTGCAATAATCAGATTTGATCTGATTATTTCAATTAGTGGCATTCGTTGTAGATACTGAATCTGAATTGCAATTTTGATAATTTCTCTTCTATCCCTGGTATCCTCTTACAATTCAAAATATGGAAAGTTTATTTTAGAACTTTTTCTAATTATATTTTGTCATTTTTGAGAAATAAATTTTCTCTTTGAGGTACTGGTACCTAAGAGTTTTCTAAAGTACTTTCTTACTCATATCTATCTGAGACACGTTCGTTCCATCTGAGGAGGGAAGATATATGAGGTACAAGGTATAAACTCGGGAAGAATAAGCCATAAGTTAGAAACGGAGAGAGAGAAGTCAGTATGGATAGTATCAGTTTGGAGAAATTAAACGGAGTTTGCGAGGGTACAAAGATACAATACCGCCAAATTAATCAACGTAGGGATAATTAATTCGTTTTCATCTCGTGCGTGAAGGAAATACAAAATTAAATTCTCACTTTTGCGATGTAAATGGTTTACTCTTACATAAAATCTTGATTAAAGACCCCTTAGAGTTTAATCCGCTTCAGTTAGATTTTTCTCTGAATGACTAAATTCTTGACATTTCTTAAGTTCTTACAGTCAAAGGATTATTTCAATCATAATAATTATTTCATATGAACTGTTGTGATTAGTTTTTCGATTAAATTGACTGTTTTGTCCTGATCACATTTTAATATTGACGTCTACATAATATTAGTCGGTCAATTTTATATTCATTAGAAGTACACGTTAATTATTGAAAAAATTTCATCCAGATAGCAGAATCGATTGCCGCTCAGAAATTCTGGTACAAATATTTATCAATTTATGATAAATACGTCCATTTATGATTTTAAATTTATTTTCCTTACAATTGAGTGACATGTGAAGTTTTAATTTTTTAGAATTAAACATTAGTTCAGAAACGAAAATAACGTACAACAGGAAAATATATATTGGTGCTGCTATTAATTTTACGAAGTCGTAGAATGTGTCGCGAGTGAAAAGTTTACTCAGAGTGTCAGTGCAAAAAAAAAAAACATAAAACGGTGTTTCTTCAAACAAGGAGCAGTCAGTGGATTTCAATAGAAGCGGGAGAGCGATCGACATTGATTGACTGGTAAGTAAACTTCGATGAATAGTATTGTTCAGTTCTACTATTGGTTAACTATCAGCATTTCTGCAAAGAGTGGGGATAATCTTTCTGATTTACATACATCCAATAATAATATTGGTCCGCATTAAGGCATTCTGCTGAATCTGCAATCGGAAGTGTAATTTTCACCCACCGGTTAATTTACCCAGATGCGATGCCGATGCACATCGTATTTCTGTAATCTTCGTATGTTGGCCATGGAACTAGGATTATAGAACATTTGTCCGCTCTAATGCTGCGTAAGTTCGCAAATAACAGACTTTTTTGGTTTAGTTACCTACGTTTTACGGGAAATTCGAAATTAGCTTGTAGATGACCATTCAAGAATAGCGAAGTACTTTGGGTTATAGTTTAGTACAATTCAGAGAGCTTTGTCCAGATTGAATCGACAATTATTAAAGAACTGAGTTGTTCTCTAGAAAAGTCACCTTAGAATCGACTTAGGTTTCAACGCAAAATTATTAAAGAAACTTTTAGATATGTGTTTCTAATATGTACCTAAAATCGATTTAAAAAACAAGTAACTATTTCAATACAAAGAAACACTCTCAGGAAATAGAATAAAAGCAGAAAATAAAATACTAAAAATATTTAAAAATTTTAACAAATAAAACTGTTAAGAACGACTCTTGTGGTTTTTCTAGAGATCACCATATCTATGTATTATTTTTACAGTGTGTCTACTGTGCGGAAATTTCAGTAAATCTAGGAATTGACTGGGAAATGAAAAAAATCCGAGAATTGTCCTTGATTTTATTTTTGATGCGGGGAATAGATTTCTTCCGGTCTGAAAAAACTTTTCAGACGAATCAGTCTAAATATTTTTATTCGACACTTGCAACTTTTGTTAAATCGCTTGAAATTTTTTAAATTATTTTCAAATCCTTTAAAAAGAAACTTTATGATCCCGCCAAATCCTTAGTAATTCCTTTAAATCACTTGAATTCATAGAAATTCTATAAAATTTCGCTAAAATCGATTAATGTATCTTCAAATCCTTTGAATTTTCTAAATTCAAAAGGATTAAAATTAAATTAAATTAAAAAATAAACTTAAAAGTTAAATTTTAAATTTTAAATTTCTTAAAAATCCTGAAAATTAAATAACTCACTTGACATTCTTGAAAATCATAACAATATCTTGAAATCTTATGAAATCTGTTGAAAATCCTAAAATTATAAAATGACGATTAAGGAAACCAAATTCAAATGAGCGCGGGTAATTTCCGCGCGGTAAGTATCAATTGTCGAAAATCACTATCGATACATTTTAGCAATACAAAACAACATTGAAAATTGAATTCTATTACTTACATATATAGAATTTCATATAGTAGACGCAACCGGAGTGTCCGACCAAATTAGCTGAAATTGCAGCTCATCGAATTTTCATCCGATTCACTTTATTTAAATGTTAAATTAAAGAAAATTAAATTTATATGCTGATGAATCTCGATTTTTGAAAAATTATTATTATAGGTTAAGTTACTGCAAAATTAAGGCTAATTTTTTTCGCCAATTTTCATTTTATGCCCGACATTTTTGCAATCAACAATTTTTTTCCGAAATGTGGTTCATATCATTCTACATTCATACTATAACGAAATTGTTTTGAATTTCATATTTCAGATAATTTTCAAGGACTCTAGGATTCCAGCCGATTTTGTCAGACACTCCACTGCCAGCTACTATATCTAATTATCTATATATATTAAAATCAAATTTTCTGTGGTGTTTTTCATTGTCAAAAGGCACCTTTACTTATAGAAAAAATTTCGTGAACAAAAATAAATTTTATCTATGAAAAAAACGCATAGAAAAAAAATCCTCGGCTGGACCACACTCCCCCCTTAAAAATTATTTAAAAATTAAAAAATACAGTTTTTAAATGAATTATAATATTGTAGAGGAGTAAATTATCCATGTCGCAATCCTCTATGCATTGTATGATGATTATATCGTACGTTAAGAGCGACCTTATATTTAAAGTGGGAGAAATGCGGAAATTGTCCTGGAAACCCTGTTTAAGACATCACAATAATTTTTGCATTATTTTTCAAATGTTCATAAATATCACGTTTTACATAAAATTTTACTAGCTTGTTTATTTTCCTTTCTCCTTTCAATTTCAATTCAAATCGGCCTTAGAGATTTGAAATAACATTTCAAATGCCCCTAAACCATTTTTTGTTGATTATGATCTCCTCAACTTATCATTAATGCCTCTCTCAATTCCCTCCCCTTACTTTTATCTTCAAGAAACCAAAAAGAATCCCGTAACTGTGGAACGTAGTTTACAATACTCTATCCTTAAAAATCAATAGATTCCTCCAAAATCGAAGCAATTTATTCTTAGAGTATCACAGATCATGAAAATCAGCATCTCTGGAAAAATCTAACAATAAGTCGACTTTAAATGGCTTTTCTTGACAAGGGCTCCATTTCAACATCTATGTGGAGAAATTTTGCTCAGTAATCATTACCTAAAGTTGTGGTGAAATTTGGGTATAAATAAAGCTGCTGGAAATAAAGAGATAGAAATCCTGTCCCTTTCAATCTCTTTCTATCCCTAACATAGAAAGGAATAAAGATTGTTTATCCACTTCTATCTGTCACCTTTAGCCGCTTATCTCTTTCTACCTCCATATTAATCCATATCCACACCTATCTTTTTGAATCTCCTTTTTTCCGTTCCTTTTTATCGCAAATCTATCAATTCCCACTTCTCTACCTCTTTCAATCTATTGTCTATCCCTGTCTATTTCTTTCGATCTCCTTTTCAATCAAAGTTTGCTCTATATCTTTGATATATCTTTGATATAGAGCAAATCTCTCTCTCAATCCTCACTTCTTTATTTCTTCCTATCTTTCGCTTATTCTTCTCTATCCCTTTCTATTTATTTGTCAATCTCAATACACTTCAATCTCTTTCAATCTCCAGTTCTTTATCCCTTTCTATTTTCATCTCAACCCACATCCACGTCCATCTCTTTGAATCCACACTTCTCTATCTCTATCTATCTCTCGCCTAACACAGACTATCTCATAAGAGAAGTTATTAGATTTCTGTAAGCACGATAACTTTTGAAAGAATCAATCCATGGGATTGGCCTTTGGTATCCATTTTAGTGTCCTAAAATGAAGATCAAATGCGTTAGCAAGATATTTTGGACAAAAATTCAAAAAGTTGTACCATTTTAAAAATTCGTAGTATTAAGATATTCGAACAATTTACCCCTTTATGACTTTTTTCGTTAAAAAGAAAATTATCAGAATTATAGCATTGATAAAGTTAAAAAAAAAATAAATATCTGTTCCATGGACACATTCACATCAGACGTCGCGCTTATCCTCGTTTACCAACATTTATCCCTGCACTATAGTTTTATTTTAGTTACGTTATTTATACATGAAAAAGAGATCTAATTTTCTTAAGGTTCTATCGACCTTAACGAACACATTCTCACCAGGGTACTCGCATTTCGCACTCTCATCTTTTTACATTCTCATCAAAGAAGGTATTAGATTTGTGTAAAATTTGATCCCCCCAGTTTTTGTCAAATGTCCACGTTTTGGGACCCCCTGAACCCGAAAAACATGTTTTTACGAATGTGTCTGTCTGTCTGTCTGTCTGTCTGTCTGTGTATGTGTCTGTATATTTTAGTTTGTGAGCACGATAACTTTCGAAAGAATTGACAGATTGGATTGTCCTTTGGTATACTCTTTAAGTGTCCTAAAATGAAGGTCAAGTTCGTTGGCCAGCCATTTTGGATAAAAATTCAAAAAGTGGGAGCATTTTGAAAAATTTTGAAACCACTTTTTTTTTAATCTAAAAATTATAATGACGCACGTTCGTAGCACTCAAAAAGTCGAACAATTTTTCTTA
>CAJFCO010017811.1:0-15081 GCA_904066015.1 Synergus gifuensis | reverse complement strand
AAACTTCACACTTGTTTGGAAGTGCCTACTTTCCGCACTTGTTGCACAATAAATTATTTCATCACTAGGCACAATTCAATGGAGAAATGACTTTGTTTTGTACCCTGCGAGCAGTGTCTCTAGATCGTGGGATTTTTCGGCCCCCACCATACGACCCACGAGCTCATGCTTTCTTTCTCTATCAATAGGTTCGTGACTGGTGCTAGAGGGAGAAAGCATAAGCTGCGAGCAGCGTTTCGCAAGTGTGAGGCGGCGGATTTGAAATACACGCGAGTATTCAGATTTGCGAAAAGAATAACCGTTCTTATTGGCTTATCACCTATTATTAATTACTCGTCATAATTTGTGGGGACAAATCGAGCTCGGTGGGGATAAGCGTGCGGGCTGCAAGCAAGAGACAGAATCAATTTAGATTTTTGACTAGAATCATTTTCCAAAGTTTCGCTACGCTTGAAGCCGCATCGAAAGAGCTCAAAGGTAAAGATTTGTAGTTCTCGTGACGTGATAAAGTTTTTCCTTTTGTTCGATTTATAAAGGGTGATAGTGCTAATAGGAATGTGTGTTCTATATTATTTGTTACAGCGCGAGCGTGGCGAATTATTATGTATCCTGTTTTCTATTTTATGGATTGAAATGGATTTTCTCGACCTTTTTTGATCTTTGGTATTCTTGTCCCAACTTCATGGCTCGTATAGGGGATGTCTAGATCTTAGTAGTGATCAATACTGTTCATCGTTTCTGCATATTAGGATCGCAGGATGTATTATCCTTCGCCAATCTCGCTCAATATTTGATTGGACTAATTCGTGAGTTCCATTTCGTCATGTCTGTGCATTGTATTATCCAATTATTTATTTGTATGTGCGTTTCATGTCATTCTTATACGTGATGTGTTTTTCGCGGTGATCAATTTATTTGCGAACGTGATCTATTGATATTATCATTGCTGTTTTGTTAGCCATTTACTTGATCTCATATATTTAATGAAATTATTTTGACATAGGGGGTAAAATTTCTCAAGTATCCCAGCCAAAAATTTTTTGTCGCCTATTTTATTCAAACTCCGCCAGATTTTAGTGCTAGTGGACCTCTTAAATTTATGTAACTGTTTTTGGGAGATTTATGGCTCTATTTGCGCGATTCTTATTGTTCGCTTCACGAGTATGTTTTGATCGCTACTTTCTAATGTTCATCAACTGACCTGGCGATTGTTGTTATTGTTTAGAAAAGCTATTACTTGAATAATAATTTATTGTTTTGCGATATTATTTGTCACTGATTCTCTCAATCCAAAGCCTTATCTAGCAATTTGTATTTGAATTCATCAATAATTTAATTCTTCATTTTCCTGCTATATTTAATTTGTCATATTTCTCATTTTAGATTCTTTTTTTATTCAATTTAGATTCTTTCAAAATTCTATCCAAAATTTCACTGTCGATCATACGCAATGTTGATCATACGCAATATTTGGTTGCAAGTGGTTTTTCGGTATTCCTGCTGTCTTTCAGTCAGTTCATGTGGAACCCATTTTCCTATCTTCTGTATGTTTCCTATGACTTTCAAATGTATGGAGAAGGGTTTTCTTGTCACATTTAATTGATCTGCGAGTTGTTGAGTTTAGTATTATCTTCATCCAAAAATGCTTGCATTCGCTGTTTTCAAACTTTTTCGGTGGTTTTCCACGTTCTTCGTTTCTCAAGTCAAAATCGCCACTTTTGAATTTTTTAAACCACCCAAAGCACTGTAATTTACCAAGAGCTTGCTCACCGTAAGCTTCGACAAGTATTCAATGCAATTCTATAGCAGTTTCCTTCCAAATGGTAACAGAAAATCAATGCTGTCCTCAAATCGTAATTTCGAGGCACAAAATTCGACATGTTCAACGCTATTACTAACTATACTATTGTATGAAATTTTTATTGTTCTGAGTTGAAAATCTTTGTCAGAAATGTCAATAATGAGATTCGGCCAATTTCGCGGTTTGACGTTAACTACATTGACAGCTAGGACTATTTATGGGCAAATTCCTGTTTCATATTTACACACCTGGTAAGATTTGATGAAACCTAAAAATCAAGATATGACTGGACACATTACTCAAAAAAATTATTTAATATCACCAATAGATGTGAAGATGTTTCAAGACAATAAAATTTCGCTTCAATCAAATAGTTACAATTAATGGCTTATGTTGACCTCTATAAATTATAGGTATATATAGATTACGATTTAGTGCTATGTTGGCCATTACATTATAGGTAATGGCAAGTTATCAAACTGGCATTTACAGTTTTGATATCTGTTACGTTGCGTGTACATACAGTAGGGCAAAAAAACTGTCTGTGGACAAATTGATATTATTATTAATTAATTAATTAATTAAATTATTGATTATTGACCCCCATATTATTTTCTATTTTTATTTTAAAATAAATTAAAATGTTCCCAGCAAACACGTTATGTAAGGGCTCCGTAACAAACAGGTAAAATTGTTATTTCTGGTTATATAACGATTGTTATTGTTCAGTGATATAATTGCTCTATAAAAGGAAGGTAACAATGTTATGTAACACTGTTACTGTGTGAGGATGTAATAGATGCATAAAAAGAAAAATGTAACAATTCTGTAGCAGTGTGATGTAAGCTTTAGTGAAGAAAAATGTAACATTTGTTCTGTTACTTTGTTACAAACATGCTCTATAACAGTTTTGTTATAATTTTATGTAAGTGAACTGTAACGGCATGAATGCGTGGTTATGTAACTTGTACATAATACAATATACAATATACAATATACATGATTTGTGATTTTTCAAAACAAATTTTGATTTAAAAAATCTCGAAAACCTGACATGCTGGAGAGAAATAGAGGCCAGATTCGGATTCAGCACAAAAAACTACTCTGGAAATGACATATCTTATTCCATGAGCACATAGGTCACATGTTTTTGACCAGTGTATTTAGCAGTTATGTATTATATAACTCCGTTACTTAAATTTTACATTGCTATTATGTAACAGTGTGATAGAGCTGTTATAGAGCTAATTCATTACATAGTGTGTGACATTTTGCGTCACAGGTGACTCACCTGTAGATCACCTGGTATATAACGTGTTACAATCTGTTACGTAACAGTTATATACCTGTTATATAACCGTGTTTTCTGGGTTAGAACCAAAATGTATGTATTTTCTTTAAGAAAAGAACCAAAGACAAAAATTAAGAAAAAAGTGAAATTAGTCGAAAGCACCATTTCTCAAGATACATTTGCCAATCGCTCGAGGGCTAGAACCTGCATTATTATTATATTGATTTTATTTTATTCTTTTATTTTAATTCACTAGTTATCATGGAAAATATCTGACAATCCTCGACAATTGATGCGCCCTCGAAAATTAGTTTTTTCTTTTAATGAAATTTAATTCAAATTTTTCTTTTTTCTTTTTTGAATTCTTTAAAGTTAAAAGTGTGTTTTAAATTAAGGGTATGTGATACTTAACCATGAGAGTAATTTATTTTCCAAAACTTTACAAACGCAATAATACATATTTTTTATTAAAACTAGGCTATTTAATACCTCCGTCTGCACGAAACGGATGTAATGTAAATAATGTAATAATACAATATGTAAAAATTATTACAATAATACAATATGTAAATAATGTAGTAATACAATAATGTATTCTTGACATATTTAATCTACAAACAAGAAAATTTACATATACCGTAAAACGTAATTTTCTTTTTCACTTGAAAATAAGAAGTTAATCGACCATTTATAATTCTCTGCTGAAAATGGTTGATATTTTACTGTATAATTTATCAATATTGCCTCATAACTTTTCGGTGAAAAATCCTTGACCCTCTTTTAATGAAATTTACATCATTGATTTCTTGAAGAGTTATGTGAATCTTCATAATTCATTTTCTCCTAGCGTGTCTCCTTAAAGTTTTCAAGATCAGTTTGAACTCCCGTTAGCGATTAAACTTTACTAGGAGACCGAAGCGCTATTTGGTTTTATCCACAGCTTTTAGTCATTAAGTGAACAACTTAAATAGTTTGACTTATTGTTCCTGAAAGCATGGTATTCACGGGTCTATCTCAATTTTCGTAGAGAGAATGGGCAAATCGGGAATGCAAAGTGGCTTCCTGTTCAATAGAGTCTCCTCCACTATCAGGTTCAGAGACTATGATGAACTATGTTTTGAGACCAAAGTGTTGAATCAACTCAGTATTATTCGATATGATATCGAAACTTCAAAAGTTCGGATGACGAATGAATTAGTTTAAAATTGAAAGTCATAGAAGAGTAGTTATTGAAGAGCAGAATTATTCAAGCTCAATTCTCGGATAAATAGTGAATCCCTAACTTTTCTTGTACCCTACCCAAGCAAGGTTCTGAGGCCAACTTCTTCTTTGGACTAATGACTTAATAAGGCTAATGAATCATTATGAGCTTTTTACCCATTTCAGATTAATAGATATTCTATGGAAATTAACGTTAGCTTCTATTTATAATGTTGTCTTTTTAGGGAATAAGTCTAAAGACTTTTAGTTGATTGTTTACCAACCGATAAAATGATTATAATTTCTTGGAATTATTTGCAAAGTAATTACAATATCGCGATGAAATTTTGGGATATGTTAGAGAATATGTTGGAGTATGTCTGTCTGGTACTTTTTAGTTTCCAAGTGTCACGTCCACGCGTCTATCACATATCATTAAATATTCATTAATTAATTATTAGTTAATTCATCAATTACATCCACAATAAATGTGTAATCACAGCATGACTCGTATAGCATTATAAGCATCATCTAAATAATCGTTTATACAATAATATGTTCTTAATTACGTTAATTCAAAAGCTCACTACGAATTTCATATGTGTAAGGGACATCCATAAGAAACCTCAATAAGATCCTGACCCACACATCTCTACCTGAACGTCCGTGGGGGCTTGACTCACACATCTTTACCTGAACTTCCATGAAGGATTTTTCGGGAACTTGTGCTAGATAAGTTGGCCCGAGACCCGAAAGAGTCAGTGCGACATATGCCACCAAAGACTTTTTTACATATCTCCGTCGGAATACTTTAAAAGTCCCACTAACACATCTCAAAAAGGGCTCCTTATTCTCAACATGTTTCTGAAAAGATATCTTGTAAGAATAAGAATATTAGAATCACAAGTTACCACAACCTTTAAGATGCAACACACTCAAATCGAATTCTGAGACTCAATAATTAACTCGTCCTAAGGGTCATTTTCTTTTTAACAAAATTGTAAAATATAATTGTCATCTGAAATTCAATTTGTAACGATCTGTTTTTCCGGGGTCCTTAAATAATTATCTCAAGGGACGCTTCATCCTAGCCATGGTCAGGTTTAGAGATAATTAATACAGATCAATCATTTTGTATGACAAAATAACAAAAATATATTTATTTAACTAACTATTTACATTTACAAAATTGTAAGTGTTAGTGTGAAGTGAGAATTAACGATACAATATTCAGTGTGTACGGAGTATAGTTCGCGGTACAGTATACTTGTGAATTGAGACGGCGTGTGATTCTAAGAAATGAGTGTACTGAATGAAACGTTGTAGAAGCGGTGAATGTCAAGGGGGTAGAACGGAGACGGAAAAGGAATCTCTCGTCGTATCTTTCTTATTCCTGTAATCATACGTGATCGAATGTCAAACAATTATCATAAGATAATGGAATTCGGTTCTTAGACCAGACATACAGGTGATTTATAACGGATTACATTTATCGACGTTACCTGACTTCCCCTCAACGGTATGTACGGTAAGCGGAGAGAGAGGTTGACAGTTAGGGAGATAAAGTATAATAAATGACGTTTGTATATTTCCCTAGTCTAATGTTAGTAAATAATATTCTTAGGAGCGCCTAACGAATATTATTCGTGTCGGTTTGATTTGTCTCTCTCAGGAGCACCTGACGAGAGTAAATCTAATTTCCCTAATCTTATGTTGCTTTGTTTATTACAGAAAATAGTTAGTTATTTCTTAGGTGATAAATATTATTAATAAGATCACTTATCTAATAATATTTATGTTAGTTTTTGACAATCATAGCAGCACCTATCGATTGTGAAAATCATACACCTTACACCTACGCATTTTTAAGTATTTTTTTATCCGACTTATCGACTTAGTTTTTGCTCTAGTTTTTATAGGTACAAGTATACAGAGAGCTCGCGAAACACCCTGTATAGTGTAAAGCTAACTCAGTGTCCCTACCCAGATTTACAGTTCATTATAATCTAAAACTTGTGTTCCCGTGTACTCGAACAAGTACCGACCGGGACAAAGAGGGTGTTCCGCAACAGAATCCCATCCCAATCTTTCCCCCTCGCTACCTAAATCCTAATCCTATCTCGTTAAGTGTGGTGCGAAGCAGGGAATGACCCTTAAAAAGAATCGACGAGCGCCGCGAAAACGGATCGCAGCGAAAATCTGCAAGGCCCTAGCAGCGCAAAAGACTGCCCTCACAGGCGAGGAAATCGCGGTTCCTTATCCGTACCATCAACGTTAGTTGATAAAAGGGAAACTTTTGGTGCCGTAAACGCGAGTGATTGTGAGTAACCCCCATGTCCCAAGCCAATCTGTCACTCCACCTCCAAGGAACGACATTTTCGGGCCGGAGTGCTACCAACTAAGGAACGGCGTTCCAGTCACTCCCGGGAAGAGCCTCGAGTTCCGCCCGAGGATAGTTAACGTACGAAGCCTCGTCACAAAAGCCCCTGATGTCGAAGGAAGTGACGATGACGTGTTGGAACTTCGTACGTTGCCGGTAGGTGTCTCTCCGAAGAAGCGCGCGCCCACCGTGCTGGAGTCCCGTACCATCGATAAGCCGTAAGTCATCGACATATAAAAATGAACTGCTGGACACTGTAGGAAAGCGCGTAATAATGCGTGAGAGAAAGAAGTTGCAACGGTGGATAAATTTGTCTCTTCCTAGCCGAAGCTAATTGGTTGAGAGCATTTTCGGTGGGTGGAGCTTGCTAAATGATCAGGTCTGTGCTTTGTATATTAGAGTTCCCCATAAGCTGCACTTGAATTTGGCTAGTTTGGAGAATTTTATTTAATTTTCAATGAAATTAACTTAAAAAGAAACGGTGCACCCATGTATGGTTTGTCGACGTCAAAGTGACAATTACCTCGGGTTAAGTTTTCACAGGTGTGTAACATGAATGATCTAACATCACTGAAATTTAACCTTAATTCCTTAAGAATTCGATGACCTAACTAAATGATTTTAAGGGGTAAACTGAAATAAAATGATTTAATTGAATGTTCTTTTTTAAATTAATTGATATAATTACATATTATTCATAATAACGCATTAATGAGTATTTACAAACAAAATATTTTGACATTGTACAAGGCTTCAAATTCTTTTGGTACGTTCTTGGATTAGAAAGAGAAAAGTTTACCCACCGTTGCAACTTCTCTCTCTGACGCATTATTACGCGCTTTCCTACAGCATCCAGCAGTCCATTTCTATATGTCGATGCCGTAAGTTTTACTTCACACCACAGCTCAAGAGGTACCAGTGCGGTCACGAATTAAGCGAGTGGACCGAGTGAACCCTGCCGTACGATTTGAGTGACGGGAGAGTGATTCGCCACAACCAACGCCGAGGATGAAGTCCGTCGACACCAAGTCTACGACTTGGTGTCAAAACTGCCCTTTTCAGAGCAACACATAATCGATCCTTTTTAGGACCACCAAAATTTAAAACGACGGTGTTCTTTTTATATTCCATAACTGGAACCCTTTTGACGTGAGTGTATCGGAATCAGAACCCAGCAGGTGTTCTGACGATCAGAACCCAAGGGTGTTCCGTTAATCGGAACCCAACCGGTGTTCTGAAAATCAGAACCTAACAGGTGTTTTGCATTTCTGGAACCCATCGCTTACAAGGTGTTCTTAATAAATAAAGGAACCAAAATTGCATCCTCCCTTTCCTGAAGACCCGCTTTCAGAATAACAGGAGTTGACTACAATCTGACAGAGTCAGGGAGAACTAACGTTTGTTCTGACTCTGTTACATGAACTTCTATTATTAATACACAGTATGACCGCAGAGGCGCTGACATCAAGTGTAGTGAACTAATTATTCCAGAAAACTCCGACATGTTCAATGGCTTTGATATGTCTCCTTATACTACTCCTTGTAATAAATGATAGGCAGGACGTAACACGAGTATTCTGAGGAATATAATTATTTGCTCGGTAGATAATATTTGTCGTCACAACCGACTACATACTGTTTATTTGTTCCATTTTAATCTGTAACTTGTCCTTTTCTAATTGAAACATATTTATTACACATACCATATTCACAGGGTTTATGTTTTGACTGTTAGTACTAACTGGTCGACATGTTTAACAGTTTCTCTTTACAATGGAAATTACGTTCTGGATTCCTGCTTGAGTATTCGCGTAGCTTCTAACTATGAGTTTATCATGCTTAAAGAGGAAATCGGATATCGGGGGCATAGGTTTAAACATATATGCATACAACACCACAGTAAATCCTAACAAAGGTTAATTTCTCTTCTAAATCAGATAAAAAAAACTACAGTTGAAGAAACAACTACAACGTTAACAAATATCTAGCATATCTCCAGTTTAAATTTCGTAAAAAATAGAATTTACATTTCACGTTGCTGGTTAAATGTTTAACGTTGAATAGCAGTTCTCTTTTTCATGTTGACAATAATTTCTGTTTCGGATAAATAACTAACGTAATTTCTAGTTTTGTATACCGCGTAAGAACTAAAAAGGCTGAAGAGAAAATCCTTTTTTGGAGTTTAATAAAAATACATTTATTTCAGTTTGGTGGACAAAAAATGGATATCCCAAATAATAGGGGTGTGTAAATAATCTCTAACTTCTATTCGGTTTAGAAGACACTTTTATGGGGATATCGACTTTTTCGTCCAACCTCATTTGTCGATATATGCACTGAATATATTCGAATATCGATGATTAGGTTAGGGTGGTTATGTTGAAATCAGCTGAAGCGAAATGTATGCCGTGAAATGCACTCGAGAAATAGTGTTTTCGACTCATTTCTCTTTTTTCATAATTTTTGTCTTTGTTTCTAAATTTCTGAAAAAAATACATATATATATATATATATATATATATATATATATATATATATATATAATAGTTCAATAAATATTTTGTCCAACCAAATAAGTTTCAAAGTTGTAGGAACTTTCGTTTATAAAAAAAAAGAGAATTATGAAGTTGCTTGTTTCTCGAAAATTGGTTCCTTTATCCTACACATCTTTTTTATTTGGATTCTGTCTGGAAGAGAATTCGAATCCGAAATGAATTCCTACTTTTCTGGAATTTATATGAAATGAAACTCCAGAAATTTTTTCGAAGTAAAGTGGACGTAGACATGTTTTAGCTTTCATTCCCAAAGCTGAAACAATTAAGGGCAGATTTCACAATCTCTGATTAAATCCATGGTTAACTAATCATGATTATTTTTTAATCAACGTTTAAATCAGGATTAACTTGCAAAGTATTCCACCATATATTTGTAATCCCTAATTAGCTAACGGTATACCCTGTTCGTAATAACATTTAGTTTCATCCTATTTCTGATGTACTGGTGATCCTGATTGGCTGAGTCACGAAACTTTTGTGCTAGCGCGCCAAATCGACCTCTGATGTCAAAAACACATTTTTTTACCTGTTTATCGAAGCTAAGTTCTCGGCGCACAACTGTGTAAGATTCTAATACTATGGGGCATTTTCGGATCTCTTCGGACGTCTTTGGACCTCAATCGAGTGTGTCGTAACTGAAAAATGATTCATGGTAGGTGGGGAAGGGGTGTGTGTGGTAACTCAGAGTATTTAATGTGGCTACACTCAAATTTAGTTTCGCGGTCAAGAAAGTGCTCGAATGAGCCATGTATTATATTTAAAATAAAACTTTAATTTTTATTTCGTTTTCATATCGAGCAATTTTTTAAATTTGTAAAGATCGTTTCAAGCGAGAACCATAATATAATATTGTGCACTTTCTCATACCCCGTGTGAGTAATTTAAATTTACTCTGACACTAACCGCAAAAAATACTTCCTGCAGTTTACAGTTCTCGGGACTGCGGCTGCTTATCTCGCCCATCGGATGCAGCAGTTCATGCAGCGTATTATAGTACAGCGCGTTTCCACACTGTGTTTTCATTCACGAGGGAAACAATTTCAAGATGCTGCGGGAATCTCGGCAACATTTTCGTTCAATAAAGTTCCATCGCAGGGTGGCAAGGCCGACAAAACCACGGCAAAATTTCCATTGGAATGCATTCGAGAAGCTATAAATGCTTCGTCTCCCTGCGGTACGATACAAAAAGAACGTGAACTTCGATATCGTGCGCGAAACTTTGAAGTAAGTCTATCATGAAAAGAGTTTGCGGATTGAAATCTGTATTTTTCTCCCTCGGGATCTGAATCTCGTCAAAACAAGTTTTATGAGTACAGCTATTTCAAGATTTTTTTCCATATTGGAACCTTAAAATATTGCTGACAAAAATACTTACCTAGATAATTGTCTTTTACACGGAGAAAATGTGTTCGTGAAACTTTACAGAACTTGTGAACAAAGTTGGGATATATGGAAGGACAAGTTGGAGATTTCTACACACTTTTGTGCTTTTTGGTAAACTTTAATAATGTACACTAAAATTCTCATACGATGAGTGTAGCAAACTTTGAAAAATTGACATCAATTATTTCCGTAAGATTGATTAAAAAATTACTAACGTTCATGAATTATTCTTATTAAGGAATTGCAAAATTACTCGAAAGTTCGGTAAAATTTAACATGATATGCAGAGAAAAGTTTCTTCTTCTTGTATTAAACTGTATAAGATCATAATGAAGCTTCTCCTTTCTGATACTTGAAACTTTACTGGACAGTTCAATAAACCGGAAGTCGTGAAGTATCTTCCACCACTCCCGTAGTCATACGGGATCGCATAGAACGTTAGAGTTATTTTTATATACGTTATAGTTATAGTTATTTTTAATTTTTAAAAATTGATTTTTCAACTGTAACTTTTCAAATAATCACATCTTAAAGTAGATATCAGGAAAGAAAATCTCTCATAAGGTCCAGTTGAACAAATGTAGCTTGAATCAAAATACACTCCTCTCTCATGGTAGTGCCTTTCGTGTTAACGTTTCCGTAGAATTGGCGCTATTATATATAATTGGCAAGGGGTTCTGAGGGTCAGGGAAAGAGATGTCTGGAACTCAGCTCTGACTTAGCAATACTGTAGGCATAAAGGGAGAAGTACGCTAAGCGGATAATTTCATTAGTTCATCAGTTCGCATAAAGTGTGAAAAGCAACCAATAAGGCGCAACCATTCAAAAGCAACCAATGAACCAATCGCGCCATGCATAACACTTTCTGCGTATGAACATCCTCGTGGAACACGCATTGGTAACTCTGGTACACATACGTTCCTGATTTTTTAACGTTTTTAATTCTCCCATGATAACGAGGTACCAACCGAGATGGTCGCTAGAATGAGAGAGGAGTATACTTAAAAATTGAACTCTTCATAAACCAGGCACCTCGCGCATGGCAAGAGAATATAAGAAGGGACGTATATTCGAAATGAGCATAAAAGGGGACAACAATCGTTTTGAAAAATTTGTACACCATAATTTTATCAAATTGTAAGAGAATGTTTTTCGAGAATGTTTGCACAAAAATCAAGTTTATAAAAAAGACTTTAAGGAGTCTTTAAAAACTTGAAATAACTATGTTGTTGCAAAACCGTTGATATAAATTGAGCTAAATATAAAAAAATGACGTTATATTGCAGCCATGTTGTGCTCGTGGTATTATATTACTTGAAAATAAACGTTAAATGCTTCAAGTGCATATTTCTTTCTCATATAATTGTTGCTCTTTCAACTTAACTCTTCTTGCTATTATAAAATTATTTCTTACATACTAAAATATATTTTAGTCAAAAATATTATAATAATATGATTATGTAACTCATTAGTTTCATGTTATTCATGTATATTTTATTGAATTTTAACTGATTATATTAAACAAAATATTTTATAATTTTATAAAATATATAAAAATATTTTAAAAAAATGATAAAGTAATTGTTTTACTAAATTTTAAAAGGTAAAAAATTTTTAAAAATTAAAATAAAATGTTACTAATTTTTTTGTCGTGTATTTCAATACGACGTTACATAACGCTTTTCAGATATTTTTATTTAGCACAGAACTTATTTTTTGTATATTTATTTATAATCCTTACAAATTTGAATAAATGTAAAAAAAAGGTTTTTATGTTAATTAGGTCAAATTATACTTCAATAATAATATGCTTGCACCTGCATGTGAGTTTAAATTATATCATTTATCACATAATCACTATTTTTATTCTTACAAAATATTGATGTATTCATTCATTGGTTTCACCTATTCGAAATTGCCGCCCTAACTTATTTAATATGATTGAAATCGGTAGTCTGGACCTGATTGGTTGCAGTTTTTTACTTACGCGTGGCGAGACCATGAGTAGTTAGTTCATGGTTTATACGAATAAGACGTTTCTGTTACGAAATGAACTTTACTAATTCCTTTATAAAGAAAATGCAATTGTGTACAATTAATATTTTAATTAATTTACTGTCCCTACTTCTATACAAGGAACGATAACCTGACATTCTAGAATGTCCACCATAATTATTAAAATTAGTTTTAAAAAATATTTTAATTTGTACTTTAGTAAACTCATATGTAACTTGCACGTGCGTAGTATTTGGTTTAAACACTTATAATAAAAAAGAAAAACTTTTAAAAATTATGGAATTGATCAAAACTAATCACGCATTTGAGTTAAAAAATAAGTTAAAATTTCTTTCTTTTTCATTATGAGAGTTCCGCCGGCCTTTTCGCGTTGGACCCAAGTGTGAAGCTTAAAATTCCATTCACCATTTTACTCAACGAAATTTACAAATAAATATTTCTTTGCTCTGTAGCGCTACTTTTATCAAATATAAGACTGCGTGCAGAGTGAAAAAATATTTAATTTCGATACTTTTTGTATAAAACGAAGAATTCAAAATCTAACTTCAAAATCGAATAATTTCAATTCACTTAAAAAATATTTGAATTAGATATTTTCTCGCTCTATATGCACAATTCAAGTTAATAATCGATAAAATCTACAGAGGTAAAAACTTCTAAATTTAATAATTGTTGAGTAAAATGATGAAATTGAATTTTTAGATTAGAACTTGGCTCCAATATTCCATCTGCCAAAAACTATCTGTCAGAGACATATTCAGTAACACATTATCATTATAGTGATACACAAATAATATCAAAAATAAAATTTTAAATATTGAAGGTGCTGTCAAAAATATTTGTTCCTTTTAAAGAAAAAATTATATAGTATATCTTTAAGCTAAAATTATTATTCCCACAACGACCTTAAGGAGTTACGTGAGTTTTAAAGTTCAAAAGAATGCATATATTTCCTCAATTTTTTGGGGACATACTAAATGACTTATTTTATTATACCTTTTAGGATATTAAAGAGCAACATTTGCACAAAATTGCATACAATTTTTATTCAGAAATATTAAAAATTGAGCCGTTGAGCGCTGGCTTTCGGAGACCCCTTGGAAAAATGTATCCTTGTGGTAGTTAGGATAACACATGGTAGTTTTATTTGAAATAAAAAAACCAAATATTTTCCGTTAGCAGATGAGTATGGTATAGCTTGAGTTTGAACGCAGGATTTTAAAAAAATTTAAATTGAAATCTTTGGAAGAGTTTTATGCAAAAACGTACGATTTTCAGTCAAAAATTAGGCTATATATTGTCTTAGAAAATAAGTTGTAACCAAAGAAAAAAGAAATCATTCGTCAAAGCACATACAATTCTCTCAAGAAGAGGTGTGTAAAATTTTAACAAGAATTTTTAGTTTTTAACCTAATTTATAAATAGTCATTCACAAGCGTATGCATTTCTTTACTTTCTAAATTGGAATTTTCAAATAATTATTCTTGGTGTGTGTTTTACGCAATAATATGATTTTCTACACATAAATCTTTGCATTTGAGTCGCTCTTTTATTTTAAGACGAAATAATTAATTTTATTAAAAATCCAATTTCACCATTGAATTCGCGGCAAAAATTCAAGAAAATAATCCTTTTGAGAACTAGCAATATTCACTGGGTATTGGAATATTCTAAGTATGTCCCGATTGAAATTAAAAGAGTTAAGGTAAAATACCCAATTAACGACACTTTAACGATCACCCTACAAAAAAAACGTAAATTGAAGGATTTGAAAAATTGCTTGCTTCGGAATGTTTGTTCCAATGTAAATTTGTATCATTTCGTTATCAAAAAACGGTGGCTAAGGAATTCTATCTATGTAATTATTAATAATATCACGCTTTTTGTATACCTTTTCATGTAACCTATTCACGACGCGAGAAATTTGACTTAATCCTATTAACGACGCTCCTTGAAACCTATTAAGGCTCATGTAGGGGGTATTCTAACCTAGTTTACTCACCTGAAAACGTAGAAATCAAATGCTGGATCACCGAAAGTGTATCGGGAGGCAATTTTTTTTCCTCCAGGAAGAGGAAATCCATATCTGGGATGGAAAGTCCCTCAGAAAGGTCAACACTCGCGATAAATATTAATAAAACACTAAAAAAAATTTGTTAAACTTTCCGGAAAAAAGTAAACACAAACATTACAATCAGCGCCGCATGTTATATCCATCGATAAATAACATCGATTTAAAGGGACATTTGGCGCCATATTCAAAACAGAAAAATAATTTAAACATACGTAAGAGTAATAATTTTCAATAAGTTGTAATTAATTATTTAAAAGACATAACAAATAGAAAAAAATGACTATCAATAGAAAATAATGACTGATAAATAGATAAAAAAAAATTTTTTAATTATACTTAGCTAAAGAAGATTTGGTAAAGATTTTCCAAACTTGAAATTAT